>QANZ01008421.1:125164-183349 GCA_003254925.1 Chamaecrista fasciculata
TATATATATATATATTTAATTGTCCTCTAATTATTGTATAAGTAGATTTAACACGTGATAGATTAACACTAATATCAAAAGCGGACAAGGTTACTTGTGATTGCAGAACAATGTAAATTAGAAACTTTAAATCACATGTTTGAAAACTAGAAGCTTCTTTAAAATTTCAATCCAAACCAATCAATTCCATGGGATGAAGGCATGAAGCTAATTGCAAATTATTATAAACCTTCTCGAATTATCAAACTTTTCAAAAGGTTTGAGCTCGGTTTCATTGGAACTCAATTTTCTCGATAATATTTTTCAACCTTTTGTTGCCCTTTAATCTTTATAAGTAAAAAAAAGTTTTCTAATATTTTGAATTTTTGTTTTATTAAAGTGAAATAATTAGAGATCATATTACTCATTAGGTCAACCTCTCCATAATCATATCACCTCCCATTTTTAATTTGCTCTAGTAACCTTTTATCTTTCTTTAAAAAGCTCATTCTAGTATTTGCATCAGTTTTCAGATATTTGTTATTACTTTTAAAAGAGAATTCGTATAAGCACTACATAGTACATACAATCAAATACTTAGCAGAATCCTTGGCTGGTTTAGCTAACATCGGCAGATAATGCAAAAAAAAAAAAATTGCCTACCAAGCAGATAATGCATGATAGAAACCTGACATGTTAATGTATCAATTCATTACTCATTTACCAGCAGTTGTTCACTATAAGGATGATGAACTCCTTTGTAATAAAAGTGCTTTTGAATTAATGAGCCTTCCTGGGCTCCAAAAGAGGCAAAGAGAACAAAGAACTGACATTCTATAAGGTTTACAGGATTCAACAACCGCAAAGAAATAAACTTCATTAAAGCTTATTCCTATATATCCAGACAAGACAATTACGTTCACCTTTCACTGCTGCTACCATAACAAGTGAAACGGCCCACAACACCATTTGCAAGGCCAACCAGTATCTGCCAAAGATTAAGAGTCACAGTATTATTAGTACCAGATGACCCTGTTTGTTCTAAGGGTTTATTGCAGCCATAAGGTGAAACCAAACTCTCAGTACAGAGAGTCTCATGTACCCAACGTTGACCTTCTAGTACAGCAAGTTTGCTATATCGACCTACTTCTCGATCATAAGACAACAAGCCCTTTCCTCGTACGCTGATTAGCAATGCTCCACTCTTCATGAAACACAAAGGAGAGTAGTCTATAGAACTAAAGCTAGATCCTGGCTCTTGAATCTTCGGAATTGTGATGAGTTTTGTCCAGTTTTGGTCATCCTTGGTTGTCCATATATCAATATAGATAAATCTGTGAGAGTGAAACACACTCAGTGATCCATTCAGTACTCCAATCCATACTAAATTCCTACCCGTTCCATCCTGTGGTGGTGGTACTACCTTGAACTTCTCCTTAACCAAGTCGAATCGTAGAATGATTGTTCTGAAATCCTCCACTGTTAACCAGTAAAGACCATCATTCAGAGTTAGTGATTGCTGATAGTGTTCAATGAAAAAAGGTGGGGTATCCTCATCAGGGAGTTTTCTCCAGGAATTAGAACTTAACGTGAATACTTCCACTTGTGGATGATAATCTTTAATCTTGCACTTACAATAAGCAGAAGGGGCTCTCACTATTTTGTAATCATTCAAGGAGGAATCAAAACCAAGCCCAAGAACTTCCCTAGTTTTTCTGAAATTAGCAGGAGTGGGCAATTTCTTATACTCTCTAATCGATGGGTTCCACAAAATAATGCTACCATCGTTGGTTATGACGCAAAGCAAGCCATCACAGTGACCCTTAACACAGTAGGTGTGCCCTGCAATTAGGGGAAGATCAAGCTGTTGGGTAATTTCAAAACCACATTTAGAATCACCACTAGGCAGTGAAGGGTAGTCTTCAGGGCCTACAGATAAAAGGGACTCGAAGTAACGGGAGAGGATTATGCGAGTACTGAGTTGGGGATTGAGTTTGAGAAAGTTAAGATGCATCCTAACAAAGAAGGGAGAAGCGAATAGAGAACGCCACGATTTGCAAACGCACCTGAAACGAGCGAGGGTTGTGACAGGGAGCCTTATGAGAATATCGGCGAGTATGTCTTCCGGAAGATGAGATTTTGATTCGGAATTGGGGGAATTGGAAGAAGCCATAATCAGCGATTGCTTCGTTTGGCCGATCTGTGCGTTCAGGAATGTGGTATTAGGTTTGGGAAAGAGTAGGTGAAGTAAGTAAGAAGACAGAGACAAACATAGAAGAAGAAGATGATTAGGGTTAGGGAAGTAGACGATTTTGGTGAGACTTTGCTTTCGAATTGCTCAGTGTGTGGATGGGATAATCCATGTGGAAGTGGAAACAAGTCGAACAACCACTGCCTCCGTACGAACGCGTAGACTTGGAAAGAAATTAGAATTTCTCATTACCTTCACTTTTTGATAAATCAAAGACCAAATAACTTCTCTTAGGTTTTAAATAAGGGTTAGTCTAAAATATTAATAATTTTGTGTTAATAATTTACTCTCTAAAATATTAAAATATATAATTTAAACTTTGAAGAACCAAATAGTTATTATTTAATCATTTTTATAGATTAAAAAGTATATTTTTTTAATACCGTTTAGTTCTTTTAAAAATTAACAAGTAAACAATTTAATTTTTATTAATAATTAAATTGTGTATTTTAATTTAAAAACATTAAAGTAGACACATGAAATTCTTACCTTGAGTTTCCTTTGAACGAGCTTGGAACAAGGCTAGATGAGGGTTGAAACCTATAAGAAATAAACACAAAAATACTCTATGTGAATCTTCTCTGATGCTTAAATCAGTCTAGTGTATGGAGACATTTAGTGTGATGAGTGAGAAAATGCATTATCTTTGTTAGGATTTGGAACGTGCTATTTATATTTGGGAAAGAGTCTCATTACTTTAGCTGGTATAAGGTATTTATGTGATGTTGACAAGCATGTGGTGACAGAGATCTTACGCGTGTTTGGAGAGCATATCCTGCTATGTCAGAATTCGGCCACTGACGTTCTCATTGTAGGAGTGTTTTCTCGGAGACTTTAAACAGGATAAGTACAGCCATTAAATCAAGACTATCAACTTAGTAAGTTTATAAAAGGGTGTATGATACGATTTTCACATTGGGTAGTTAGCTGAGGGTAAGACATTATATAAGGCCTTAGGCTCTTTAACTTCAACAACTAGCTTTTGGGGTATGGTTCTCCTAAGGGCTTATACTCGTATCAATCGGTGCTTTCATTGAGAGCCGACCGACATGGAGGGGGCGACCTATAGGCTGGATTAAGGTACGTACGATGCGTTGTGCTGAATACTAGAAGTTGTATGGAGCCTCCAAGAGTGGAAAGAGCTATCAATGGACCAGTGTCGATAGTGTGGACCGTCGTGGACGTCGGTTTTGGAAGGGGTATGTAATGATACGAGTCCCACATCAGGTAGTTAGTTGAGGGTAAGACACAATATAAGGCCTTAGGCTCTCCAACTTCAACAGCTAACTTTTAGAGTATGATTCTCCTAAGGACTTATACTCGTATCAATGATCTTTTAGAGATTGAATCGTCAATTTAAGTTATCTTTTAAGAATCGAAATAATTAGTCAATGACAAAAAGGTTTAATTGGTTTGTAGCCTTTATGTTAACATCAAATTTTAGTTAAGTACTTTCAAGTTGATGGTAAATTATTGCATGACAAATATCTTGCCACATTGTTACTTGGTATAGCACAGGATGACAACAACTATATAGTTTCGCAATTGTTGAATGAGAGACCGATAAAGCGTGGAGATGATTTCTCTTATTATAACGTCATCATATAGTGAAGGAGAGACAATGTATATGCTTGATTTTCGATATACGAGACTTCTTGAAGAGATTCATGATATATTTCGTCGAGCAATTTGAACTAGAAGTATAGGAGAAAGAAATTGAAAGCATTTTTCTCAAACACGGCTCTGGACCCTCTACCATCTAGTAAAGGTGCTGTACTTTTTCAGTTTTTCTACGGAAAAAAAAATGTGTTGTACTTTGCACACGCACTGTTTCACTAATTTGAAGCTAACATGTTCTTATGCGTTTTGGAAGTTACTTGAAGCTAACATGTTCTATGTTTAGCCCATTCTTACACGTATATTTGTCAATATATCATCCAAAGTTAAACTAAGATTAAGTAGCGTTTGGTATGTAGATTAATTTTTAATTCCAGAAATCATATTTCTAATAATGTGATACCTAACTCCAAAATTTTGTTTGGATGAATTAAAATAGATTTGGTTGACTAAAGATAAATAGATACACAAACATATCCAATGTAAGTTACTATATATGCATTTATATATTATTTATAATTGGCTGGATCTACTTATCTTTTGATGAACCAAATTTACCCAAGAATTCCTCTACAAAGCAAAATCACCTTGAACTTAGTTGTTGGATAGCCTTTTCCTGAATTCCACCTCCTTTTCCCTCTCTTTTGTTGCTTCGCCATGGAGAGACTTCTCCATCTTTCTTCTTCAAAGCCCTCCCAAATACTTAAAAAGAGGCACAGCAAAGAAAGGAAGGCGAAGTTCCATCTAAGAATCATGAGTCCTGATATAACCTGAACTTGAAATGAAGTACAGAAGCAGTGGGGAAACATTACTCCCTTTTGTCTTCCTCTCGATCTTCTCCGAGCCCGAACACATGATGATCTGCAGTGACTCCTGTCTTCCTTTCCTTTCTTTCCCCAGGCACCTTCAATGCACTTCCGGTCACTGCTATGGCCTCTTCATCAAAGTCATCCCCTGCCTCCTCTGAGTACTCATATCTGCAACTCCAAAACAAATCAACATGAAGCCTAATGAAAAGGCCTTTATGACGAAATAAGCATGTCAGTAATAAATTATATGCCATGTATAGGAATACTGATTAACTGAATAGAAAGGAAAAGCCTCCATGATTCTAGTCTGTCATGAGACTTTTCAAGTTAGCTTTCAGTACATATTCCAAAATCAACCTTCATAAATCCGATCACTTGGAAAGTTGTCTCACACTTGAGGGGGTATGTAGGAATACCTTTCCACTATTTGGTTGATTCCGCAAATTATTAAAGTACTTTCAGATTTGACAGAGGAGAATCAGAAGTCTTTTCCAAAAAAAGAGAATGGAGGTTTTCACTGTTATACATCTTGAGCAGACAAATTAAAGATTTCCTTTTATTCTCTTTAGGGGAAATCACTCAGTGAAGCCTCAAAAGTTCTCGGGAAACATTGTTGTATGCTATAACAAAATTACTTTAATTCATTTATACCAAGTTATGTTATGTTATAATATAATTGCTANGACAAATTAAAATTTCCTTTTATTCTCTTTAGGGGAAATCACTCAGTGAAGCCTCAAAAGTTCTCGGGAAACATTGTTGTATGCTATAACAAAATTACTTTAATTCATTTATACCAAGTTATGTTATGTTATAATATAATTGCTAGATTTGCTTTCTTATCTATTCAACATTTTCTCAAGATTATTAGGATGTATTG
The DNA here is from genome assembly GCA_003254925.1 of Chamaecrista fasciculata. NCBI lineage: Eukaryota > Viridiplantae > Streptophyta > Magnoliopsida > Fabales > Fabaceae > Chamaecrista > Chamaecrista fasciculata. Next base: position 130,701 of record QANZ01008421.1, read on the forward strand.
TCCTTAAATTTTGTCATATCTGAATTCATACTGTATCATAAAAACAGATGTCAAGTATCCAACCGTTCAAACAAGATCAACAATGCCACTCATGTAGCTTAGATTTGGGGTACAGTGTGTACAGGCTGTGTTGCTAGACAACATTTCAACTTATTTATACAAGTAAATATCTGAAAGACATGAAAAATTTAGAAATTTAACCAATATATTTAAATAGAAAAATGTACTTTAATCTTTCCGGTGAGAACAATGTCAAATCCATTTCATTTAAAGCTTTCATGCTTTTCACTGCTGTTCTTTGTGCTCTCATGGTTTTATTTTTATTTGTTTCTGTGATGAGGAGTGGAGAAGGAAAGGGAAAAGAAGTTAGATTATACCTGGTTGGATTTTGAGATGGGGCCCAGAGAACACAGATCACAACCAGCAGAATGTATGCAAGCAAAGTCCAGAAAGCTGGGATGACCCAAGCTCTTCGCCACAGTTCGCTTAAAGGGTCAGATGCATTGAAGTACAACTGAAGCAAAAACAAATCAGAAAGTCTAAGTCGCTTTTAATCACCAACTTCTACATAACAAGAAAAAGAGAAGTTATGATTGAAGAGCAAGATTTTGCTCCTTGTTGTTCAAGAATTCCTTAGAATTGTTTGATTAGATAGCAAACCAACTTCTTTAGTCAAGTTTATTTTCCTACCCAGTCTTTTCTTTCTCTAGGTTTCTCAGTTATACTAAACTGAAAAAATGGGAAGTGAGATTGAAGCAATTATCAGGGACACAAGTTTAACTTTCTTAATGATCACTGATAAGAAATGCAGTGCAGATGTGAGAAGAAACAAAGAACTACCTCATAGCCAATCCAAAGAACTGAAAGCAACACTGTCACTGCAAGGGAATTGGTAAATTTTCTGTACAGTTCAAGTTTTGCTGTACTTCTACGAATCTGTGCATATGATAGACAAATGGCCATAATCATTAGTAAAGGGAAGTCAAGCAAACCAAACAAATTATATGGGAATAAAGAGTGGTATATTTCTCACTAACATTCTGTACAGGAAAATAATGGTCTCATTTCAGAACTATTGGCGTTCTCTAGGTACAGTTCTTGTGCTCTCGCTAATATCATAATACTTTCTAAAACACCGGTAGCCTATCTCTAAACATTTGAATTTTACAGTAAACTGTATAATATTTTTCCAGGAACGTTTGCAATATGCATGTAGTTAATATAACCATTTACCAATGTATGAACAGAATTTGGATAATATTTCATTAAGGTATAACCTACACTAAAACTACATAGACCTAGAGCTGACTAAAAAACAAAAAAAAATGTTTCACATATTTGAATGTAATTTACTAGCATGTACACATTGACACTCACAACTAGGTCCAACATGAATCCATTCTCAACTTTCTTATATTGGTACTGAGCTCATTAAATTATAGTCTTCCACTCTTCCTCATAAATCTAATAAGTAATGCAAACCATATTTAACCAATATGTGGATCATCATAGCAAGCTGGGAAGAAGTTACTAAATACAAGGTTACCTGAAGCTTCTCCAGGGTTTTAGATAGCGATGAAAAGATCCAAAGAATAAAGCATGCATCCAATAGAGCAACAGGAAGGACGAGGAAAAGCCTTGTTTTCCCAGAAAAGTCATTGATATTACCCAGATGTTCTACTAGCTCAAGCGCTTCTGAGGCCACAAAATATGCCGCACCAAGAAGAAGTACTCTCGTTGTTATACCACCAAGCGTTGGGCGCACAACACCATAACCCATGGAAACCACAAGAATAAGAAGCCGTGAGACTGTCTTCTTCACAGCAGTGAAAGTTACTGCCCACAGTGTGATTCCCATTGGTCTACTTCCAGTGGAATTGAAATTTGCATACTCAAAATACCAGAGGGCCATTTCACACATTCCAAGGCCAATGACAGCAGTAATGTGGTAATGCAATTGTATTATATCTTTCCAATATTGCACAAACCGAACAAACCATAGCAGACCTAGAAGAAGGTAAGCCAAAGACATCAAACCATAAAATGTCATCAGTGGCATCATCTTCCCAGGAAGGTAACCATCTGGATTTCTCCAAACTGTTCTTCCACTGATTACTGTATCCTTCAGCTCAGGATCACAGAACATAAAATACAGATAATACATTCCAGTACTGTTTATTTCAACATTTTGAAGAACCATATTAGTCTCTTCATTTTTCCCTTCGAAGAATGTCTGTATACGTTTTGGACCATTAGGGTCATCAGGGTTTTCATGGATGATAACCTCTCCAACCTTGCAGGATCCGTCCTTGGCAAGTTCTGGGGTGCAGCATATAGCTTCAGAGTTCAAATATGCGCCTCCAATCTTCTTCCTGTCTCTTACCTTGACTATAATAGCTTCAACCAAGCCTGTCCTTTGCTGCATATCATTCTTCATTTCAGCAGATTGTTTGGTTCTTCGAAAGGTGATAGATTCAAACCTGATTATTCACAATATATAAAGCAAATGAAAACTCCAAATGTTCATTCTCATACAGTACATGAAAAATCAGAAGATCCATTTTGATCAATTCAATCTTCCTCAGAAATACTCCCTTGACTAAAACGACATCATGAACATTTTATCTTGGCTATCTATGTAAGCCAAGGTGAAGCGCCACTTCTGCTACAGTATTATCAGATACAGCAAAACTTACAAACTCTCATAAGCATTGTAACGCATCATATCAATTAATTTAGAAACAGGATATCTCTGTCATTTTGTGCATCTAGTCATTCAGAAACCAACATCACCAAAATGAGTCAATCGGGCATCCTGACAAAACGAAACGATTTTTCCGTCGAGAAGGGTGACAACAAAATGATGAAACCCAATCTCCCAATTTTTCCGAGAAACAAACAGATCAAATTTGCCCGTTCGTCCACCAAGCAAATTAATATGCCCCAAAAACGAACGAAAGCTAAAATGAGTACAGAGAAACTCCAAATTACCTGATGAAAGATTTACCATTAAGGGACTTTTCTTCCGAAGTTTGTGTGTCGTTTATGGAGGACACTCTTGAAGCATAGAGACCTTCACTCCCACCATGAAAGAAGAAGGAATTGGCACGGTGAATGAACGTTTCGTTTTGATAGTCGTGGATCGAAGCACCCACTTGGGAAATTGAGTAGCAGCTCAGATATATAATTACTGAGACGATAACATAAAACCTATTTGAGAGCAGATCAGATGAAGAAGAAGATGGCGCCATCTTTCTTTCTTTCTCTCCAACCTCGTGCGACTGATTGATTTTCCTCTCTAATGTAAAACAGTGAAATAGATTCAGGTTACGCGAAGGAAATCACCATTTGGTCAGGCCAAAAAAAAGAAATCACCATTTGGAGCAAGAGGGTAATTTAAAAATAAATCAAGTCACTGAATTCCCGTTTCTTCCGTGCGAGGACGAAAATTATATACACAGTGAGGTTCCTTAATTTTGCAACATTCATGGCAAAGAGCATGACACTCATAGCTGGAAACTAATATGGATTAGGATAAAAATTATTGTTAGAAATATATAATCAATAATTAAATAATGTTACTTGTTTGAGAATCAATGCAAAACATGTTAACAATTCTACACACTTATGTACTAACTTTAGTTACACGAATAAATTTTTTAGGCATTTGGTCTCTTATACAGTTATACACATCATAATTCACACAATTTAGAGACTATTATAAGCCAAGTAGTATACTAGTATAGTAGTATGTATCCAAAAGTTTTTTGATAAAAATAATAAAATGAAATTTAGATGGACCAAAGTACAAACTATATAAATTTTTTTATGAATTTAGTTAAGTTATAATAAAAATCAAGGTAATTGAGATACTCTATCAGTAATAATTAAATAAAATTCTCTTACGAAAAAAAATAGTTAAATAAAAACAATTTTTTAAAAGAAAAAACCTTTAAGATTGGATATGGGGAAGTGCGTCTTTGACATTGTAAAAGCCCAAGGGAGGAGACAAAATGGGTTCAATTCCAACGTTTAGAAGATCCAGTATAGCTCAAGTTTATCCATAACACTATTTTAATATTTTTAGGCTAAACGACAATAATGTCTTAATTAAAATATTGCCCTTCATTTTAGAACATGAAAACTTTAAAAGAAATGATGAAATATGGAAAAGAATATGCAGACACGGATAAACACTTTCTTATAATTATATTGTTAGTCAATTCCAAAAGCTTTCCTTAGTTTGATCTGATTGTATTTGAAAGTTGAAACCACTTAGGCACATCGCAAAATTAGTTTCATGCCAACTTGTTAGAATGTTTTGTATTCATATATGTAAAACATTGGACTTTCATAGGAGGGTTAGACTATAATGCAAAATTTGATTCTTAACATAGGATATAATGAGTCATGAACCAATAAGATAATGATACGTGGAAGAGTTAGTTGTATGTAACTAGTGACGTGAGTTGATACGCAATTTTGATTGGTTAAAAAAATTATATTTTATTATTTTTCAACATTAAATTATATCAATGACTATAATTATGTCACATCAACAATTACATTACATGTCAATAGTCAAACTTTACATCTTAGACTAACCCTTAATTTAATTAGTTATATTGAGTTCATACGCCGATAAACCTCTACGAACTCACCTTCTTTATAATAAATTTATAAAGTGCTTCAAATTTCACTCTATTGAATTGAATTTCACTCTAAGTTTAAGAGTAAATTAATATCTTAATTTTAATAGAAGATAGATTATTGAATTTAATAATCAGTAGATATAATTACATTTTTTTTAATATATAATTACAATTAAGTTATTCATTTTACTAAATATATATTAATTAGCATTTAATGAGAAGTTTGGCATCATTTTAAATTCTATTTACCAGATACGACTTAACAGGTTGATGTGTAAAAGTTAGGTTGGTTATTAAATCCATTTAAAATAAATAGAAGGATTTAGTGGCACAGTCACTTTTCTCTTCTAATAGCCCCTCTTTTAAAATACAATAGGACCTATTTGACAATTAAACCAGTAGGAAAAACAAAATAACCCCTCTTTTCTCTTCTACCAGATACGACTTAACAAAATTATCCCATTCTTCATATATACAATAGGACTTTACATATATACATATACATATTTATGAATCATTTTATAATCCGTTTGTTTTTCTAATCATTAGATTAAAGAAAATAATTCTTCGTACTCAATTAAAGTTTATGATTAATTTAGATGTTAAAATTGGAACATTATTATAAGGCTTTTAATTTTGTACATGCCCTTGAATATAGATTTCTTATAGATTAGTGTATATTTAATTAAAAAGGTAAATTACACGAAGGTCTTTGTGGTTTAACCCATTTATAGAAAGGGTCCGTGTAGTTTAAAAGGTGACAAATAAGGGTATGTGATTTGCACCGTTAACAAAAAGGGCCATTAGGTATATTTTCGTCCAAAATTTGATGGAAATCTTCGCTAAAATACTATTTTAAGACCCTAATCTGCCAGAGTGATGATGAAAAAGGGAGAGGGTATTTTGAGTTGAACAAGGGACTATTTCGACAAAGATGACAAAGTTTCTGGATCAATCTGTACTTAATCAGGGGCTCGGTTGAGAACAAATTCTGATACAAAGGGGATAGTTCTGAGTTAATAGAATTTTAAGGATCCTTTTGTAATTATACCCAACCTGCTGTTTAAACTTGAAGGGTGAAATTTCATTTATTACTGAAACTTTTTTTTTCTTGTGTCAAAGTCCTTCTCTCATATAAATAGGGAGCTAAATGCATAAAAATTAATAGTTAGGGTCTTAAAATAGTATTTTAGCCAAGATTTTCGTCAAATTTTAGACAGAAATATACCTCGAGATTCTTTTTGTTAACAGAGCAAACCACAGGCATTTATTTGTCACTTTTTAAACCACTGACACTTTTTTGTAAATGAACTAAACCACAGGAAACCTTCTACGTAATTTATCCAATTTAAAAAACAAAAAAAAAACCCCAATCGCATCAGCAGGGTGAAAAAAATATTAGATAGTGTGAATGCTTTCAAATGGTCACATTCTATATATTAGTGTTTCTTAGATAAACAAACACTTGGATAGTTAACTTTTGTGAGATCATATGTGAAATGTAATAAATTAACTGATAGTTGAGTAATGTACCCTCGTTTACTCTCCTTTTTTCTTTAAAAAAGAAAAAAAGAAACCTTGTTCACTCTCTTTTTAAAAGAAAGGGTCAGAATTATATTCTCTATCATGAGGGTTTTAGACCGTAAGACCCACAGATAAGAAAGAACGATTCAAAAAGAATTTGAAAATATTAAAAGAGAAGGCATATATATGGGTCAGAACTAAGAAGTGTAATAAATAATTTAGTTGAAGAGCTTTCACCATCAATTTGCTTGTGAATCTGCTTCAATGTGACAATTTATATAATACAAGATAAAATGTATATATAGCCTTTAATGTTCCAATGATTTTCATGATCATAGCTAAACCAACGTTATCTATTATTCTTTCTTTAATTAATTTTTTTGAATTATTTAAAAAATGGCAGATTATAGTAACATTACATGAAACAAAAGATTAAACCAAATGAAAATTAATTTCTTTGTGTTATATGCATCTGTGTGTATATGTGTGTGTGTGTGTGTGAATGCATGAGAGTCCATCTAATTGTTTAGAACGAAAATGAAGCTAATTGGTGGGTGTTCCATCGTTATGAGACAGTCAAACGAATGTCATATATGTATAGTATTGCAGGTATTGAAAATGAATTAAACGGTTGATGACTTGATGTATATATGTATCATGCATGTAGTGATGTAGACCACTTCTTGTTCATAGTATATATTTATAAAATAAATAAAAATCCAATCATAGATTTGAGCGGGGGAAGGAAAAGTCTAGAGTAAAATAACTTTCCGGTCCCTGATTTTTGCACTCGCTGACAGATAGGTCCCTGAATTTTACCCATTGTACTAGCCGGTCTCCGAAATTTGCAAACGCCTAACTAATTGGTCCCTCCGTCATATTGGCGTTACAAAAATGCTGACGTGGCCATAACGGACGCTGATGTNAACATCTCAAATCTTCATCTTCATCTTCATCTTCATCTTCATCTTCATCTTCATCTTCATCTTCATCTTCATCTTCATCTACCCATTTCGACATTTCGAACATCATCTTCATCTCCATCTCAAATCATCATCATCATTATCCTCATCCTCACTCTCTCTCTCCTCCTCTCCGATTCCTCCTCCCATTTTCCCCTCTCTTTGATTCCTAGAACCCTCATCTCCCACAAGTGAAGAAGCGAAAATCCAGTGCCATCAGGTTTGTCCCAAATTTTTTCAAACCCAAACTCTAAATTATCTAATCACTGTACAAACTGTGAAATTGAAATCCAAAAGAAATCGGGATTGCCAAAACCTAACAATATGAGTCAAAGCCCTCCAACAATTTAAAGAATATGGCGACAAATTTACAGAACAAAGAACCCTAAAAAGTTGAGAGTTTCGAAACCCTAGATACGTTAGCGACTACAATATTATGCCAAATCTAAACGAATTACCAGACGAACACGATCGAAGGCGAAGGCGAAGGAATAGAAGAACATGAAATCGAAGAATAGAAGCAATAATCAGAAAAGAACAAGGGATCGAAGGCGAAGGAAATCGAAGAAGATGAAGAAGATCAAGATGGGTTTGGGTGTGGGTTTTGAATCATTTTTTTTTTAAATATTTTCAATTTCTGGAAAGAAGATGAAAAAGATGATGATGATGAACTTTAGGGTTCTAACACTTTAGGGACCAAATTGTTTAGGACCAAAAACATGTGTTTTATGGTTTAAGGGTTTGGAGTTTAGGTTTATGGTTTAGGGGTTTAAATTTAGAGTTTTAGGGTTTAGGGTTTTTAATATTTTTAGGACTAAATGGGAATGTTTGGAAGAGTTTTGGGACACTTTACAATTTTTTTTTTTGAGGATTTAGGACTAAAATGTATGAAGATGATGAAAAAGAGAGGAAATTGAAANGGGTGAAGATTAAATGAATTGATGAATATGAAGATGAAGATGAAGATGAAGATGAAAATGAAGAAGATGATTAAAAGAAAAGAAATTAGGGGTTTAGAGATTTATGTTAAATTGGGAAGATGAAGATTAAGATTAAAAAAAAAATAAGTTTTAGGGGTTTAGGGTTTAAGGTTTCTAATATTTTTATGGACTAAATTAGAATGTTTGAAAAAGTTTTGAGACACTTTACAATTTTATTTTGAGGATTTGTGACTAAAATGAATGAAAATGATGAAAAAAAAAGAGGGAATTGAGAATAATGGAATAAAAATGGGTCAATGACCTAATTGTTGAACTTAGACTTTTTTTAGGGTTTAGGGTTTAAAGTTTTTAATATTTTTAAGGACTAAATTGGAATGTTTGAAAGAATTTTGGGACACTTTACAATTTTATTTTGAGGATTTGGGACTAAAACGAATGAAGATGATAAAAAAGAGGGGGAATTAAGAATAATGGAATAAAAATGGGTCAAGGACCTATAAGTGCAATGAGAAAATGCTTATGTGTCACTATTTTATGACGTGGCAGTTTTTTTTTTTTTGGAATATAATGGTGCTGACGTGGCGATAACGGGACACGTCAGCGCATAACGGGACACATCAGCGTCCGTTATGGCCACGTCAGCATTTTTGTAACGCCAATATGACGGAGGGACTAATTAGTTAGGCGTTTACAAATTTCAAGGACCGGCTAGTACAATGGGTAAAATTCAGGGACCTATCTATCAGTGAGTGCAAAAATCAAGTACCGAGAAATTATTTTACTCGAAAAGTCTATATGTAGTATAGTTTGCAAACAAGCATTATTGTAATTAAAGCCCTTTATATGTTCATGCATTTTCTAGGTGACGAAAGTTCTACAGGTATACATTGTCAAATAATATTTAAACGGAAATATTTCTGTAGACTAGAATATATTTTGCATAGTTACTTTATTTTTATTAGTATTCGTAAGATTGAATTTGGTAGACCAAATAATGTTGATTTTATTAATTACGTGCAGTCAAATGAGTGTAGTGAAGGTAGGATTGAATGAATATATTAAGAGGAAGGATGATATAGTTTTTCCCAGAAGTTGGGGCTAGCTAGCTAAATAATCGGTTCAACCACGTTCAATTAAATTCCAAACTTCCAAGTTCTCAAGTTTAATTTGTGATTAATCGGTCATAGCTTCCACGCCAAGAAAATTCTTCAAAAGAAAAATTAAGTGGGAATTCAAAATTAAAAGAAACGGTTTCTATGGGGCAGGACAGGTCTTCCTCTAGATCCAAAGAACAGAAAAAGAAAAATAAAATAAAATAAGAAAGGCCAAAACCTCAAATTGTTCCCTCATGTATGAGAAGAATTTTAAATTGGTCCCTTATGTTTTGTCATTTGTTTCATATTGGTCCTACATTCTTAGATGTCTTCGTTATTTTTCAAATTGATCTCAAACCTACTTTTGATATGTGATTTGACTTTATTTACTAACGATTTTAGTTGGGTAGGGGAAGAACTCTTTAAGAGTTTTTTTTTTTGTGTGAGAGTTAATACATAGTTTTGAATTTATTGCACTCGGACTTGAAACGAAAAAGATATAACTAACTTAACTTGTTTGACCATGAAGCGAGTTATTCACTTTTGGGATAACAATTTGATCTCGTTTGTTGACGGTCTCAAAGTACTCATTAGAAGAAACACGTAGCTCTAGATTCATTCCATTAGAACTTAAAATGAGAGACATATGACTACATTTAGAATTTATTGGACCAATTTAAAAAATTATGAAAACACGTGAGAAGAATAAAAAAAAGGAAATAATTTGAAATCCACCCATATATAGGGGACCAATTTGAGGTTTTGACCAGAAAGAAAATATATACATACTTTGAAATTCCGGGAAGGTTAGACTTAGACCGTGACTTAGTCTTCGTTTCCATCTATCGCATTCCCAAATCGATCTGCCTTTTTTTTTTCTTTTGTACCGTGTAAAAGGAAACACACATGCTAGCCTTTTTCTCATTCATTCTGTGCTTAGTCCAGGACAAATCACAAGCATATATAGAAGCTTACGAGAAACTTAATTCCCATATATTTCACGCATCGATCAACTATATATATTATATATATATATACATACGCATCATTATTCATTGGCACACCTAGCTGTTCTATGGGAATCCATAGGTAGCTGCCAATATACATATAGATATACATACAGTCAGAAACCATAAACACCAACATATATAATAAGCAATACAGAAGAACATGGATGAGGACATTGGTAGTTGGATTCAGAGAGCTTGTGAGTTAAGTAGAAACCTGGAGTGGAGTTACCGTAATAACCAGCCAAACGACGTCGTTTTGAGTTTGATTGATGATATAGTGGAAACACTTAATGGTGCGAGAGAGAGGGTGGCATCGTCTCGTGGTGTAGCTTTGGAGCAGGAAATGATAATAACTGGTGGAAGTAGTAGTGGTACCAGAAATTATGTGCAATCTGTGACTCATCAGTTAATTCAAATGCAGCCGCAGCAGCAGATCCAAGCTCCGAGGAGTACTAATACGACGACGTCTAAGGGTGCCTTGCTGATTGGTGAAATGGCCATGGGTGGTGGTGGCAGAGAAGGTTCTTCTGAGAGATCCAAGGGATCGGAAGCTGACATGGAAGCATCTCTTTCTTCGCGACGACGAAAAAGGTAATTAATTAATCATGTTCATTTCTTTAATTACGACGTCTAAATCAATATAATTACCTCCCGCGCGCTCTGATGAATTAATTCATTAATTGGTACACGTGTCATGTGAAAACAAGAAATTAAAAACAACCAAACCAAAAAGTGGAGGAAAAGTATTGCTTTGGAATCTTACTTTGTTACCAAATGCCAACCCTCTTGCTCAAGAAGCACATCAAAGTTTCCAAGGGTCTTTCCTAGTAATTACAGTCTAATATCAGGCAACGAGTAAAATGCGTGCTGAATTATGAAAAAACACATCCACATTAGTATAGATGTATTGCGATTTTGAAAATCCTATTCAGTAATTCAATGTATAGCTTGTTTGATGTGTTAATTATAGCAGGAAGGATAATGATGTAGAGAAGAGGACAATGATGGTTCCGGCGCCACAGTACGGGAACACAGAGATGCCACCGGAGGATGGGTACACATGGAGAAAATATGGCCAGAAAGAGATCCTTGGCTCCAATTACCCTAGGTAATTTAACTTTATTAATTTCTCCTTTTCACATTTACTTACTACTTAACTAATATATATTATAAATATATATTAATTGTCCATATCCATCCATGAATTGGGTGGTTAACATACCTAAACAACAAGCACGGTTTGACACATTCAATTCAAAGAGATCTTTCTTCCTTCCACATCCTTTTTGNCAATTCAAAGATTTTTCTTCCTTCCACATCCTTTGTGTGTGATACAACAAGTCTTATACTTTTCTTTCGTGTGTGAAATAAAGTCTGAAAATTAAATTAAAGTAATAGTTGTGCTCCAGAAATTAATTGACTCGATCGTTCGCTACACAGTAAATTAGCTAGTTGACTCGGTTATGTCTGAGTTTGACAGACACATACATATGCAGGGACTCCACTCCATATTCAAATTAATTGTATGGGACTAGCTAGCTATGAGTACCACCTCACCCAACATACAAAAAATCTCCCAAATAATTAATTAATCTAATGAATCAATCAAATCAATGTATTGATTTGGAATTTGTTGGGATGATCATGAACATATACAGGAGTTACTACAGATGCACTCACCAGAAATTATATGAGTGCCCGGCGAAGAAGCAAGTGCAGCGAATTGATAACAACCCTAACATATTTGCAGTTACATACAGAGGTGAACACACGTGTCACATGTCATCCACAGCTCCATCATCATCAGTGCCACCTCATCACGACACCACTCCTACCGGCCACTTGTCTCCGTCGTCTGCCACCGCGGTTTCCCGGTGGCTCTCCTCCGTCCCGATTGCCATCCTAGGCGGCGGCGGCAGCCATGATGTGGATCGGGCCACCACGGAGGTTGCCGGTGCTGCTGGCCCCTCCACCACTAGATTTGGCGGCGCCGCCGCAGCTGACTATCCAGTGGCGGATATGGCTGATGCCATGTTTAATTCAGGTTCTAGCAGTGGTAATAGTATGGAGTCTCTCTTCCTTCCTCCCACCGACAAGAAAAGTGGAAGCCTTTAGATTTAATTGTTAAATTTTATTTAATTTTGCCACCATCACAAGCAAACATTTTAATTTTACTAATTCCCTTTCCTGATCCTGCTTCATTATGTCATTTTATTTTAAGCTGCTAATTAATTTTCGAAATATTAGTGCCTTTTTTTTTTATCATCCAGTTTGACTACATATATAGTACTAGGGTTTTGCAGGCCTATATATGTAATATTTATAATTATTGTCAATGTAAAATTATATAAAAATAAAAATAATTCAATTTTTTTATTTTGAAATAAAAAAATAATTAAAAATAATATTACGTAAAAATTATTTTAAAATTTTTAAATTATTTAAAAAAATAAAAAGTGCAAATAAAACATATATAATAATATATGAGTAAATGAGAGGAAAAGAGTTTTAAAATTTAAATTTAACTCTTGGGATTCATGAAAACATGAGTTATATAAGAAGTTATCTTTTCTTTTTTGTTTTTTATATATATTTAAAAATATTATTTGGAGATATTTATTTTAGACCTATAATTTTATACGACCACTAGAAAGGGTCTCAGACATATATAATAGTATAGATATATATTCTACAACTAATTAGTTTAAATTTTGGAGAGTGATTAAATTTTTTTTGGTAATCGGAGAGTGATTAATTAATAGATATATAGTGAGATTTTTTTTTACCTAATTTGTTTTCTTATAATTTGTTAATTTGGCAACATCGTCTTAAGATATATAATTCTAGTTAGCTTAAAAAATCTGGCCAAGAATGTTAAGAAAAAATCATTTATTAGAATTCGGATCCACCGAAATGAACTCAACTTTATTTTGGACATCAAGGAGAAGTTGATGTAATTTTCATTAGCAAATTTATACATCAGTTATAACTCAATTATGAGACAAATTAACTTTATGTTACTACTGTAGTTGAAGATAGATACATAAACAGCTAATCATTTTTTTTAATATTGTCTTTTTGAATCTTTCTAATTGCATCTCTATCCTCTTTAATTAGTTGGGTCCACCAATATTCTTATATAGTCACTTATTTTTTTGAGCAATCTAATAATATATCGCCACCTTTATGATGATTGAATAATATTACCAAATTACAAGATATTAATTAACCTTCATTTACTTATAAATAAACTAAGGGTGTATATATTTATATATATGTACACATCTGGATGTGACATTTTAAAGTTAGAATAATACGAACTTGAGTTTTCCATTAATTAAATAGTAAATAATTGTATTAATTAAAATTTGTTGATCTTGAAATTGTATATACAAAAACTTGATTAATAGAAAACTGCATCACAAAATGTAGCTAGTTACTTGTTCAGTATATTGGCGCCCCAAAAAAGTGCCATCATAAACTATAAACACTCTAATTATTACAATAAAAATTGTCATACTAGAGAATTCAAAAAAAAAATTGTTAAGGGAGGATGAAGAATTTGACATGTAAACATGATTGATAAACTTATAATTGCAAGTGTTTATATATATATATATAAATAAATAATTGATTAAATTATATATGTGTACAAAACTTTTCAATAACATAAATATAAAATAAAAACTTAAATTCATTAAAATCATAATTTATTTTATAGATAAAAAATAACTATATATTAAATTAAATATAATATGAATTTTTGCCCACTCTCAAAGTTAGGCTGCTGAAGCTATTCAGTTTCTGACGAGTGGAATACCTGGCTTTTCTGATCTACTGTATGTCAGCTATTTCATTAGGACAGCTTTCTATTATTTGTGACCATTAAATCATCTTGAGATTTTGCCACATTATAAGTTAAATGGATGAAACAAATTGTATTATAGAACTTCCCTAATATCAAATTTCTTATTGGGTAAGCGTATAGCTAGTATATATCCATTTCATCAATTATTGACAATACAATCTTGAACACAAATGTAGATCTAATTAATCTTAAAAAACAAAATCATGAGTGCTACATATCTTTAGTTGTAGTGTCTGAAAATTCATAGCATGGGATTCATTTGTTACCTGTTGCAGGAGCATCAATCGCTTTTACGTGTTGAGGAGGAAGTTGTGACTTATGACTACAGTCTACATATATACTTACCACGAACTAACAACATCTTGTTATTCTGGAAAGGTACGTTTTGTTACTTAGCTAGGTTCCGTGTCTTTTTCTATGTATGTTACCTTATGTGCACGCTATTGATGAAATGCTTTGGACACCACTTTTTGCAACTTTCGAATATTGCCACTAATTTCAAAGATCGATCAGATCAGCTTTTAGCTAGATAGTTATAACAAATTCCTCAATTTCTCATGCATCCCTTCTCATTTTTAACCCACACATGTATGTATGAACCTCAAAAAGGATTTGGCTCCTTTCAGATCATCTTACATTTTTTTTTCAAATCTACTGGTCATATATAGGTAAAAAAAATTGGTAAATCAATTATGCTTTCTATAGTCCACAAGACAAAAGGTCACTATTAAGCTACAGAAGACAGAATTTGATCAAAGGTTATTTCTGTGATGGACTCGAGGTTAGCCCTTGGATGGCTATACATTTCATATAAAATAAATAAGGCCAGAGTACATTTTTGGTCTCATATTTTTTTTTGTTCAAGTCTCAATTTTATCTTATATTTTTTTGTTGCATTTTTTGTCTTATATCTTTTAGTCAGATATATAATTGGTCGCATATTTTTTTTTAATGCAAGTTTGGTCCCATATTTTTGCAAAAAAATTCATTGTTAGCCCCATAATGTGAAATCTTTTGCAATAATATGAGACTAATTCTGCAACTAGACCAAAATATACGAGACCAAATTTGCAACTTGATCGATCAAAAGATATAGGACCAAAAGTGTAACAAAAAAAGATATAAAACCAAATAGAGATACAAGTAAAAAAATATGGAATCAAAAGTGGAACAAAAAAATGTACAAGACCAAATTGAGACTTGAGCAAAAGATATAAGATCAAAAGTATACTTTCACCAATAAATAATAATAATAAAAGGAAGAATATGGCAGCAAGTGGGAAATCCTAGTGGCAACTAGCACTTTGAAGTCAAAGCGTTGATCAAATTAAGTGGAAGTGATGAGGAGATCAGAGTCAAAATGAAGAACAAGAGTACACAGACGCAGTACTATGATAAGCAGCAGAAGTGGCATTACTATTTATAAGACCAACCCCGTGTTAGGAGGCCATAATTGAAGCCTCGAATAACTCAAAGTCTTCCAAATCCGACCACAAATTGGGGTCAACGAGATTATCGTCTAAATTGTCTGGAACAACTA
The DNA here is from genome assembly GCA_003254925.1 of Chamaecrista fasciculata. Classification (NCBI taxonomy): domain Eukaryota; kingdom Viridiplantae; phylum Streptophyta; class Magnoliopsida; order Fabales; family Fabaceae; genus Chamaecrista; species Chamaecrista fasciculata. The sequence goes on from QANZ01008421.1 coordinate 146,292, forward strand.
CTTTATCACACGGTGCTGTTTCCTTATTATTCTCTTGTTTGATTATGGTAATTGAGGAAGTTAATGAAGAGGAGGTGAAATTATTAGGACGCACCTCCGACGACGCTACCACTAATTGATGATTTGCATCATTTGGAATAATTATAAGCTTGGAGTCTGCACAACAAGCTTCTGTGTTAACGTTGCTAGTGCTACCACTAGTAGTAGTACTAGTAACCACTTGAGCTTGAGGAGAACTAAGGATGCCTGTTGTGCACGTGTGGCAGCCGATGTAAGTAATCTGGTACATTTCAGGATTCTCTTGTATACGCTGCACCTGCTTCGTCGCCTTGCACCCTAACTCATACTTGCGACTGCACCGGAAGTAACTCCTGCATCCCCAATTATTTCACTTAATTTATGACTTGAATAATCTTGATATATATATATATACACATAAGTACGAATTAATTTCTCTAAATCATACACTTGTCATCTAATCTACAGTTATAAACACACAAAAGAATATAATTAAGGACACCCACTTGTTTACTTTTTATTGGTTTAATTTATCGCCTCTTGTGAGGAGATAGAAATGAGAATCGAGAAAGCTAAGCTCAAGTTTTTCTTTTTGTGTTTTTGGTAAAACATACACGAGAGTGGGGCAATAAATACAGGATATATTAAAGCAAAATGAAAAAAGCACAGTGATGATATGTATAATATAATGCTTTAATTAATTTATTCTATTTCTAAACAAGGCAAACATATGTGTGTGATTGTACATAGTTTGTTCGACGATAGAAAAGGAAAACAATATAATCAAGGAGAAGGGGAAAAAAGCAAGACCTGGGGAATTTGAAATTGAGGATTTCCTTTTGCCCATACTTCCTCCATGCATTATTATCATCAATAGTGGCTGCGACTACCGTCCATGCCTGTGCAGTCTTCCTGCAAAAAGACACCCTAGGATTAACATTATACGTGTACGGATAAACAGTATCTAAGCCGATCATTCATAATCTATTACAAAAGTGAAAAAAACAAAAAAAACAAAAAAACTCATATATATACTTACAGACGGACTCATTTAAGAAAAAAGAAGCTAGCATGAGGGATCTCGCTCTTAGTATCAATCTAAGCTCAGATCAACCTCAAAGCTGCAATTTTTTTTTATTATTATTGTTATTTATCATCATCTCCCCACGCCCCTTAATATGAGTAAGTCCGTACACATCCCAAAAAAGTCAAAGCTTGAATCTTTTTTACTTTTTGATGGGATCTGAGTGAGTGAAAAGCACAGAGATGAGAAAGCATAAAGAGAAATATGATGAGACACCTTCTTTTGGAGCGACCTCTCCGGTACGGCGGCGGCGAGGATGTGTTAGTGGGAGGAGAGAGAAGAGAAAGAGCGTGAGTGAAAGATGTAAGAATTTTAGGCAAAAGGTGGAGAGAGGAATGATGGTGATGGAAAAAAAAAGGGTTTTGAAGAAGCAAAGAACGAAGGTAGGAAGCAGATTGGTGACCCCTCACAAGCTCTGAGATGATCACTGATTTCTTAGATTCAGAAGAAGCCATTTTAATGGATCTGTGAAGGTATCTGTGTGTGTGTGTGTTAGCGACTTAGCGTTTTTTGAAAGGAAAAGCTTGCTTCTTTTTTTAAGTCGTTTGGTGTGTGTGACTGTGAGAGAAGCCAGGATTAAGGAGATCTAAGAGAAGCACTGTATTGGAAAATGAGAGAGAGAGAGAGAGAGATGAACTGGTGTGAAACAACGCAATTTTCCATTTGAAATAGTTGATAGTTAATAGCATAAGGTGCATGACGTTGCCCTCCTGATGACATGCTGACGTTATAATTTAAAGTTTTTAAATAGGGTAAATTACACTTTGGTACCCTGTGATTTGACCTTATTTCACTTTGGTACCTTGTGGTTTGAAACTTGACACTTTGGCATCCTATGGTATTCTTCATTAACACTATGGTACTATTTGGAGCTATTTTGTAATTTTAATTATAATAAATTTTGCAAAAATAATATATTGACCCCAAATTTTTTTCAAAATTTTCATTTTAGTCCATAAATAATATGTATCTAGAGACCTATTTGTAATTTTTTTGAAAATTTTTAGGGTCAATATGTAATTTTTGAAAAAAAATTTATAGTTAAAATTACAAAATAGTTCCAAAGGGTATCAAAGTGTTAATGAAGAATATTACAGGATACCAAAGTGTCAAGTTTCAAACCACAGGGTATCAAAGTGAAATAGGGTCAAATTACAAGGTACTAAAGTGTAATTTACTCTTTTAAATATTATATTTTTCCTCTTTATTTAACGACGTCTTTTAATATCGTTGTCTTTATAAAAAATATATGTATTTATTTTATAACCATATATTATTTTCACAAATCTTAGAAATGAAAATTCAAATTTGACTAGTCAAACTAACTTTAGAGTTTTGCGCAAAGTAAAACAATGAATCAATTAATAATTCAAAATTTAGAATATGTTAATAATTTGATATTGGCACGATTGAGATAAGAAGTTTTTATAGATAATAAGATATTATAACAGAAAATATGTGTTCAATCATATAATAATAAAAAATTAATAATTTTTGTGTTAAATGTAATTCTTATTTTTTAATTTAATTTCGCTAAATATTCACTTGGTGAATGAGCTGGGCCAGTCTATCAATGCATTTACAAAACCTAATTATGTCATTGGGCCAGTACTCAGCCTTCATGCTGCTATTGGGCCAGTACTCTCATTCTCATATCCGGGGAGCCCATAACCCGCTGATTACCGTATACTTTATTACCCATAAGCCATAACCGTGTATATATTTTTTTGGCTTAAGTGCACTTTTGGTCCCATAACTATGACAAAGGTTTCGTTTTGGTCCCATAACTTTTTTTGTTGCAATTTTGGTCCCACAACTATGACAAAGGTTTCATTTTGGTCCCATAACTTTTTTTGTTGCAATTTTGGTCCCATAACTATGACAAAGGTTTTATTTTGGTCCCATAACTTTTTTTATTGCAATTTTGGTCCTATAACTTCTCAAAAGGTTCCACCGTTAGTCCCTTAGTGAATTCCATCCATATTTAGCCGTTAAGTATGACGTGGCATAGTGACTAGGATCATGATGTAGCAAAATAAGATGAAATGGACTGAAATAGGATCTATATGCAACATATTAAAACTTATCTATACCCAACCACAATATATACAAAGAGTGGTACTTCCCTCTTCCTCGTCAGCCCAACGGGACTTCCTCTTCCTCGTTTCGCTTCCCGATTTGCCATCGCCGTCGCCGCCGCTTTGGTCGTTCGACTCGGGCTGAGGATCCCAACGACTTTGTCGGTGCCTTCTGCTTGAGGTCTCTTCTTCCCCACCAGATTGGTCCCTGTCAGTACCACTCTTTTTATAAATGGTGGTTGGGTATAGATAAGTTTTAATATGTTGCATATAGATCCTATTTCAGTCCAGTTCATCTTATTTTGCCACATCATGATCCTAGTCACTATGTCACGTCATACTTAACGGCTAAATATGGATGGAATTCACCAAGGGACTAACGGTGGAACCTTTTGAGAAGTTATGGGACCAAAATTGCAACAAAAAAAGTTATGGGACCAAAATGAAACCTTTGTCATAGTTATGGGACCAAAAGTGCACTTAAGCCTATTTTTTTTATGATGTTTTAAATTGATCTTGAAAATATCAATTGTGATAATATCTCTCTTATTCTAAGCTTTAAATGTGGCGAAGCTAGAGCTACGAATTTCTTTTGACGAATATTTTGAGATTATTGTCAAACGAGATCAAATCGAATCCTACAAATGGCTAACTCATGTTACAATCAAACAAGTAAAATTGTTATATCTTTTTCATCTCAAGTTCGACTAAAATGAGTTCGAAACTACGTGTCAACTCTAAAAGAGTTATTTTTCCAACTAATTAAGATTGTTAAAAAATGAGATTAAATCGTATCTCAAAAATATATATATTTAAGACTAATTTGATCACATAATGAAAACATGTAAGACCAATCTAAAATAAATGAAAGATAAGAGATGAATTTAAAATATAACCCATAGGGACCAATCTGTTATTATATATTTTCTTCATTGTGATATGATTGTTGGATTAATGTTTTGCCAAATTGAATGATAAACTCAATATGCTGTTTATCCATGTGAAAGAATTAATGGAAGCATACGTCACACGTGGCTTTGGGGAGTTGGGGGAGAAAGTTCCTGCATCTAAACAAAGTGCTACTCCTCTTCTTGCTGCAGGGGAACATGAACTCTTTTTATGGCATTCATGGTTCCAAAACAATCCTTCCCAAATGATGGGCTTATCATTTGATTCAAAAACCTGTTTTTGTTATTTTCATTTGGTGTTGCCAGATTGTTAAACTTGGGACCGTATCTCACGGTATAGACAGGGTTGGAAAATGGAGAATATAATGTAGAGGAAGGCTTTGATTATAGTGGTCCAGAATATAGTGAGAATCTTTCTTTGCACTATTCTTCTTCTTCTTCTCCACTCTTAGGCTGGTCCTTCACATAACCTTCTGAGATGCAGGAACTAACAGTAATACAATATCGCATATTTTAGATTTTCATAATTTTTTTGGATTCTTAAATACACTGTATAGGAAGTTGCTACTTGTCTATGCATTCTGATCTGTGACTTACAGTGGTCAGGAATAATATATCAAGAAAATACACACATTTTTTTTTTCTTTCTTTCTATCTCTGTTTAATTTTCATTTTATTCTTGTATATTGCAGAGGAGAAACAAAAAAAAAAGAAAAAGAAAAAAGAAGAAGCTATTTTGTTGACAGGTTTATTGGCAAACTCAACAATAGTGTCTACAAGTAAAAATGAAGAATCAAAGTCAGTTTCTATGATCACTTTGAAGACTGTGTTGAAACAGCATCTCCATTATTGAGTTGCTTGAGAGCTTGGAATACCTTGGAGCTGCTGTCAAATATGTGAGCCCTTCTATTGTAATCTTCAGGCTGTTTTCCCACATCTTCACCCATGATTGCCTCCTTCTCCAAACACTCCAATAACTCCACCACTCCTTTTCTCTCATCACATTTGTGCCTAAACCTCCCCATTTCTTCTTCTTCCTTCATCTCTGCTTCCAATTCTTTCTCCAATTCTGCCTCCAAACCCCAACTTGCACATCCCACAACTATTAATCCTTTATCTTTTTTCCCCTTCACCAAACCCCAAGCCTCTTGGTTTGGCCATAAATGGTTCATCTTCATCATCACCTTGCTAGGCCTCAAACTTCGACATTGAACCAAAGGATGGTTTTGGTTCTGATTGGTGCTGAACGAAGTAAGACTCCAACAGAAGCTGTGTGGATTAGCTTGACTCAAATACCCAGTCATGGTTAGGCTTTTGAATTTTGATTCTCTGTTTCTATCTCTTCTGTCTTGAAATATAATTAACACTTTCTGTGCATGTTTATATATATACACACACATATCTACTAATCTATGCAAAACAATGTTTTGTTTTTGCCACATGTCATGCCAGTAGCAATTTGCCTTTTCTTACTCTCATTGTTTGTTTGACACGTAGCTGCCTCTAAATTGCACTTACCGCCAGTTGCCTTCTTCCAATTCTTATTTTAAATTTCAAATTCAAATATCAATCTTCCACCATAAGCTTTAAAATTTACATTACTGCCATTACTGCCATTTGATCAATCTTCCACCGTACGCTTATCTTTTTCATTCTCAACTTCACACCAATTGCTTTTTCCTTCTCCTCATGGTCTTCTTTTTCTCCCTTCTTCTTCTTCTTCTTCTCCCCTTCCATCTCCACCACCACCATCGTCTTCTTCTCCTCTTCCGTTCGTCATTTTTCATTTCTTCGAAATTATCCCTGTTCACCGATGCCGATCCCGCCGACTCCGTTTGCGAGGTAAGCTTCCGATTCCTCATTTCCATTTCATTTCGACACAAAACTTCTGAGAAGCTAAAAATTCAGCGCCTTCGCCATTTTCAGTTCAGACTTCAGACTTCGTTTTTGCTGTTTACGCCTCCAAATTCGTTCACATTGCCACTGTTCTTCGACTCCGCATTCGTCTGACTTTATCGTTTTCACAGTTCGTCAGGTTTTCTCGCGAGGTAGGCTTTGGAAGAGTGAATTCCTTTGATTTTTTTGCAGTTCCTCAGGTTTTCAACCCTAGGTATGTCTCCTTTTTTTTTTCAATAAAGTTCACTGATCATAGACGCCTGAATTGTTAACTGTCATTAATTTGTTTGGATCTAAAATGAAATTGTCTCCTGTCATTGTTGGGTATGGGTTTAATTTCTTTCCTCAAATTAGGAATTTTATTGCGCTCACTTGCTCGCATTCATTTGGTCGCTTCAAATTGGTTTAAATTACAGTGTGAGGATGAAGATGAGTGTTTCGTCAATACTCTGTTTTTGATCCATATTATTTTGTGCATTTTGCGTTTTGGTCCTTTACATTATAATATATATTACTGTGCAAAGTGGTTGCTTGGAGAAGTGTAGAGAAAGCAGAAATAAGAAAATAAGGTTGGTTGATGCAAAGTTGTAATCATAAATAAGAAAGCATTGGCAGAAAGTGCAAATGTTGCTTCTTCTGAAAATGTTTCACTGAATATTGAGGTTTGAAAACTGGATGCAAAGAGTTTTAATGATCTTTCTTTCCTGGGGCTTTCTCTATCCATCAAACTGCAATTAAGCATACCATATTCACTACTCAAACATTTGACAATTAAGCATACCATATTCACTACTCAAGCATACCTTGATATTGCATTTCATTTATCCCAACTTACTGTTGCATTTCATTTCATTAAAAAAAACTGAACCAAGTGGTAGCTTAGTCTCAATAATGCATGGCATCATGGTGATGGAGTAAAAGAAGCTTTCTACTTCAATGACATGTAAGGATGTTTCTTTTATGTTCTGGAGTTGGTTAGAGTTGTGAACTTTTATATTAATCAATGGTGTTTGTTTTAAGTATTTATAGTTAGATCTTTCAGGGACTAAATTGAAAAATCTTTCATCTTCCAGTGACCAAATAATTAAGTTACTCTTTTTAAAAGGAAGATATCTAATTTTGATTTTTCTGTCTTTAACACATCCAGTGACGCAGCCATCCCAACTGTCACCCTTATTTTGGGTGCAAACCTCCTTAAAAGTAAAACTATATACAAATGCTAGCTATGAAGTTTCTTATACAACCAGATTCAAAATCTCTACTTATTTATTTATGTATTATTCTTTTTTATGTTAACAATTGAATGGAGCAGGATTGAGAGGAACAGCTATGAATGTGGTCGACCACAGTGGGAATTATAGCAATTTATTTGGAGTTGTAGTAGTTAAAGGTGCAATACATGTTGGCTTGGTGCAATCAGATCGTCTCTATCAGTTTATGCTTATGCTTCAATATGCACTTGCACCAGCTATGAATATAGGTAACTTTTCTTTTGTAATCAGTGATTTGATTCATGAAAATGCAATTTGTTTGTGGCTTTTGCAGGTCTCAAGTCCTCAATTTGGGTCAAGACATAGAAATAGATTTACCAGATGAACTAAAATGGCTATCTTTTAAAGCTAAACGTTAATCATTTTACTACTTTAACTTGAAAGCATTTTAGATCAAGCTTACATCACAGTTAGAAGATATTTTGAAATTCCTTATTGTAAAAATGCTTGAGTAGTCAGTAGTCAGTAGTCAGTACTAAAATGGCTATCTTCACTACTCTTTCTTCATTTCTGTCAGTAGTCAGTACTCCTTATTATTGCACACAAGTTGTCTGAGAAGGCAGAAAACCTGTCAGGTATGTAAGTTAATACAACTTTTTTGTACCATGTCAGCATCTGCATTAGTCATGTGTGCTATAAACCTTCATTGTTTTTTTCCTTTCTATTCTTCAGATGCTTGGCTGAATTAATAGACTGTTTAGAATTGGCAGTTTGGCATTTATGTGTCTTACAGTAAGTATACTGCTCTAAAGTTTGATGAAGAAACATACTATATGCATGATGGTTTTGAATTTGGATTACATGCTTTTATTTGCCCCATTCACATTTAAAATTTGATTAAGTGAGGTTGCTGAGAAATCTTGCCATTAATTTCTCAAATGTACTGATTGGACCGAAAATATATAATAATAGAATCTTGGTGTTTTTAACAATATATTTGACTATTGTTTTTCCTGAACATGTTGCTCTTGCATGGTTATTGAATTTTGAATGGAGAATTATTAGAGAATTGCAGCGGTATATAATTAAAGGAAATGCTTTCTTTTCAAGAGAAAGAAACATAAGCTGCCCATTCATTATCAATCAAAGAGAGAGTGACTTGATATTAGTTAAAGATATTCTTCTACCATAATTAGATTTGTGAAATGGGTTGAATCGAAATTAGTTAAAGATAAAGTTTTGGGGATACTGAATAGGCAAAATTTAGCTGTGCTTTTCACATCTGAATGATGTCATAATATTAAGCCTTGACTTCTCTTCACTCTTCAGCTTCAGTCTTCCTTCAGGTGTGTTCTTCTTTCCCTTACTTCATAACTATTCTCTTCTGTATTGTTGTTGAGTGCTATTACAGATCTGTTGAATTTTAAATGTTTTTATTTTCTGCTTCTTTCTTTGTAACTAAAACAAGAAAACTGAAATAAGCTTTTGCTTTCTGAGGATTACAGTAATCTCAGGTCACATAACGAACACATCTAAAGCGTAGAGATGAATTTCTTGAAGTAAAAGAAAGTGTCATAGTGCTTTATACTAGAGCTTGAGAATATAAGGCAATTCTTTCTCTAATACTTTGAGGAAGGAAATATATATATTGGTTTAGCTCTATACCTCCAGTAACTTTTTCATATCTCTAGATAGCAGAAAACCTTATACTATTTGAAATTACTCTAGGTCAGAGAGAGACTGAGATTGCACCCAAATCTTTTTATTACTTACTTGCTTAATTTTTCATCTTAAACATTCTGCAAGCTAAACGCCCTGCATATTTAATCTTATTTTTCATCTGAATACAACATGTGTGTTTTTGTAGAACACTTACTTGCTTGGGATTTGAATATAATAGAACTACTTGATATTTAACACTGGGTGGCTAACTACTCATTTCTAATTACAAAATTTTGTTGGTAAAATTACTTATTTATGGAAGATTATGATATGAGGCAGCAGTTGGAGGTATTTTCAGATTATTTTCTTTTATGAATCTCATATGAAGTTTGTAATTGCTTACTGATAATTTTGCTTAAGTGCAGATTGATGCTCATACTGGTGGGGTGTATGACTTGGTAAAAAGAATTGTGCTTATACTGGTGGTGTTTATACATGAAAGCATTTTCACCAAATTTGTGCTTATAACTTCAGTTTTTGCCATATAGAAAGAAAGTTCAGTAGTTTACAATTCTTTACTGCTCTGATCATTGCTTTGTTTAGATTATGACTAATTCTTTATCTTTCTGAGATCCATAGAATCCTTTCAAATTTACGAGACAGTCAGATTTGGTGGAATGTAGTTTTGAAATAGCAATTGTAAATGTAGTTGAGGATCTGCTGACAGATTCTCAAGGTTCACACTTAATATTTCTTTTATTAAAGATTTATTAAAGATAAGAGTGGGTTTATGAGGATTAGAAAGTAGGTTTTCTCCCCCTTATTTTTTTTGGGCTAGAATTGTTGGTTGTTGATTGTAAAGTGTATATATAAACTGAGTATCTTTTAGGCATAATTCATGTTCTGCTCTCCCTCCTTTCTTAAGCTTCTCTGCTTTTTTGTTTATTTTACTGATAGGTTGAAGTGGTATAGTTCATGACCTTTACACTAATATACCAATATCAATATAAAAAACTCCCATCTATTCCACTTTGAAACTTAATTCCTCACTAGGCGTCTAGGCCACTTCTGGTCATTTATTTATAAAACTTAACTGTGTTTATGACAGCACTAGCTTCATTTATTTTTGGCAGTCAGACAAATGGACAAGCCTTGAAAATACTAGGTATTAAAAGTGTTGGTCTTGCTGGGATCACAATGTTATCCTTTTGGTATTTGGAAAATGTTCAGGTATTTGGCATTTTTTTGGTAAGGTACTGACTAATTGATATCAAAAGAGGGAAGGGAAAGAATCATTTGGCATCAGTAAATGACATTATATTTAGTCTACTGTATGTCCCTTCGTACTATAAGTTACCTTTATAACTTGATAGAGTCTAACTGATCAGTGATCTATTTGCTGCCAACTTCCCTGAATTTCAGTAAGGCTTTCAGTTTTACTTTAATATGAAGAAAAACTACACTGCGTTGAAGGCTTCTTATTTCTGTATCTCCTTAAATTGAATACTTGCTTATGTTAGAGTCAATATAGCTGCAAATAAATTGCCATCAGTAATGTAACCTGTAACTGTAATGTTATATATATATGTAACCTGTAACCTGTAACTCCATTGATTAGTCATATTTATCTAACCTGTAACTAAATGTTGCAATCTCAATAGTAAAAAGTAAAAGTAGTCTAAAAATCCTTATTCATGACAATATTAAGCTTTGGTGAGTTGTAAGCATTCCAAAAATCAGTCAAATGCTCTTCATGTCCTTGCTGTTCTTGCAAAGGATGTAGGTAGCCTAACTGTTAAACCGAAGCAAGTGTTCAGTCCAATACTTAAGAGATGACATCCTTTGTCAGATTCTCTTTTTTAATGTTCTGTTTAGTATGTAAATTGGGGTTGTAATGGTATCAGACATTTCCCTCAAAAATCAGATTTTTTATATCTTCTTTTCCTCTTTTTTTTTGGTTGGAGAATCATTATTTAGTTTTGGGAACAATTTAAACTGTAGTGGTTCTTAGTGTAATTAGTTTAGTCATACCTCTAAGTATGTGACAATTTACGACTTTCAAATGGCAAGTATTCAAAGAAATTTCATGTCAAGTTGCTTATTATTTTTTACTTATATTGGTGTTGTATGTATTTTTTTTTCTTATATTAGTGTTGTATGTTTCTTATTTGTTATCTTGCTTCATGATAATATGCTTTTGCTATATTGGTGTTGTATGTTTCTTATTTGTTATCATTGGCAGGTATTTATGCTTTTACTGTCAAAATGATGCTTATTTTAGTGATTTTTATTGTTAATGGTGGGTTTATACTTATGGTAGGGAAAGATGGAGAGAGTTCGTTGAATGTTCTGTAAGTTTGTGCTATATGTAAAATTGATATTTTTTTTTAAGATATAATCTTTGTAATTTTTAGACCGAGAACTCTTTTGGGGACGTAAGCAACAAAGTAGTGCCTGACTTTGGATTTTTATATTGTGTATAATGTAAATAGATGAAGGTGGTGAAAGCCAACTGATAGTTATTTTTTCTTTTGCAGTTGGAGGTAATCAAAGGCAAGATTAAGGCATCCTGCATGATATTGGTCTGCCTAAGTAAAAGATTTTTTTCATGAATTTCATGTCAAGAATTAACATAATTAATTTTGATTAATTTTTTCAGGCATGTTTAATTGTTTAATTAAGGATTAACATAATCAAATGTTTTCTTCTCAGGATTTGTTCAAAGCTTGCTTACAGTATTTCTCTGGATACTTGCTAATTTTTGTATTGCTCTGGATAGTAGTTAACTTACGATTTGTCTGCATTTCTCTACTCTGCCTTATCAAATTCAGTTACATAAACTTGAAAATTACAATTCTGTATTTGTCTGGATAGTTGTTAATTTTTCTGCAATATGCAGCTTCATTACACTTGCAAATTATAATTCTGTGTTTTTCTGTCCAATTCAATTTGATAGCTACTGTATTTTTGTACATAGAAGCCAATATTGTCTAAACCAGTTTCATGACTTCCATAGAATTGTAAACAAACACACCCGTGCCAACAAACACACCCGTGCGAACGCACGGGTATCATACTAGTGAATGATAAGAGAAGCCTACCCCCACCGGTCCACGTGTGAGGACCATGATGAAGATGCTGACAGAGGAATCAAGATCATTGGTTGATGCCCTCCATTTGTCAAACAACGAGAAGAGGTAGAGAAGACACGCGTTTGAATTAGAGTGATAGTACACACACTAGTCCTGTTTTTCTAAGTTTTGTCTTGACTTGGACCTAATTTTTTACCATAAAAGCTTTGACAATTGTGCCCAACGTTTATAGTGACATAAATATCTCGTGCAAGAAAAGAGGAATGTGTTTTAGTAATTGGTAACCGTATAAATGCTGAGGATGTTATCTGAAGAATTTGGCTAATACACGAACAAGATGGATGCGACAACGAAGAGGCAGTGTGCAACTTGCAAGGCACAACCTTCGAAATTACGTCGGGAGTTGGAAATTGAGGATAGTTCTATGATTATTCTATCACCTACGTGAATTCTAAGAAAGTAAGAAGGACCATGTGGATTCCCTTATCCTGTGATTCGTTCCTATCTCATAAAATTGTCTCAGCATTTCAACAAATTGTTTTCCACCCACGAGATGGATGTCTACTGGTCAAATAGAATAGTCAATCCACCCACGAGATGAAAGTCTACTAAGTTCGTATATTACACGATTACTAAACAATATAGAGAAAAGAATGTCATGATACTGTTAATTTGGCAATTATTCGGGAGATACGTACATTTAGACTGTTTTAGACTGAATTAAAATTATTTTTCATATATCTAAATTAATATGTGGTTAAATTTCATTTGTGAGGACTTATCTAAATTTAATTGTTTATCATTGCAACTGTTACAATTTAAATTAAATTGCAAAAATTTTGTAAAATAAATAGAGAAGAAAAAATAAACTAAATCTTAATTTGAAGACTAAAATAAACTGTTACGTTGCAAGTTGTGTACTCGTAGCGAGTGCATTTATAAAGGAGACTAGGAGGTAAATTTGGATCCACTAAAGTTAATTTTAGATGAAGTTGAAATCTTTTGCTGGGGTTTGGCAGTTTGTTTATGGTATCTTTATTGCGTTTTGGCTAATGGCTATAATAGTTATATGGCCACACAATTTTCCATTCATCAACAATTAATTCCTCCTTGTAAACATCCTCCACTGCTTTAGCGCCTTCACATTTCTCATTTAATTTAAGCATGACGGAAAGATTTTCTGCTCACTTCTACAGTTATACTACTCACAATTGAAATTCGTAAAATCTGGATATCATAATCAAATTGAATAAACACTATCTTCATCTTGTACATTAAGGAGAAGTAAAAAAAAAAAAAAAAACTAGCTGTTTTATTGATGGCTTTGCTGATAAATACAAGCATATGTGGTGCCAAGAGGTCAAAAATCAAAATCAAGAATCAAAGTCAGTTTCTTTGAACACTTTGAAGACTGTGTTGAAACAGCATCTCCATTATTAAGTTGCCTGAGAGCTTGGAATACCTTGGAGCTGCTATCAAATATGTGAGCTCTTCTATTGTAATCCAGAGGCTGTTTTCCCACATCTTCACCCATGATTGCCTCCTTCTCCAAACACTCCAATAACTCCACCACTCCTTTTCTCTCTCCACATTTGTGCCTAAAACTCCCCATTTCTTCTTCTTCCTTCATCTCTGCTTCCAATTCTTTCTCTAACTCTGCCTCTAAACCCCAACTTGCACATCCCACCACTAATCCCTTCTCTTCTTGCTTTGGTCATTTATGTTTCAAAATTTTCAAATTGATCCTAAATGTTAGAAAAATATTTTATTTTGGTCCCAAATTATTAAATTTAGTCATATTTCTCTCGTTTCTCATTTCAAGTTGAAATAACTTATTAAGAGTAACTCGTAGCTCTGAATTCGATGAATTCAAATTTGAAATGAGAGAGATATAAACAACTTTAGCTAAAATAATAGCAAAAGATAAAATTGACCAAAATATGAAATATTGGGAATGAAATTGATAGAAAAAAAAAAGATTGATGACGAAATTAACAGTTTGTGTAAAATTTGAGGATAAAATTAATATTTTTGCCTTTTAAATAAAAATAAGATTGATCAAGTACTTTGTAGTTCATTACATTAATAAAATGAACTTTAGATAGATGGAAATACAAACCACCAATAAGCTTTTATAAATGTAGCTAATTAATAAGAAAAAAAAATCAAGGTGAACATTGAGAATAAAATTAAAATAACCTTAAAAAAACACTCTTTGGGCGTTTTGTACAAAGCAAAAAAGTGCCATCATCATAAATTATATATAAACATTCTAATTACAATTAAAGTTATGTTAAACTAACGATTCAAAAGNAGAACACCACCGAGCACCCAAAAATTAGAATCAAACTAAGAAGCCGCCGTAGAATGTCGTCGTTGCAAAGAAAGTCATAACAGATTGATGCCGTGAGGGTCTAATTCAGAACGCCGCCACCATAAAACCCTAGAAACAAATTAATACTCTAATAAGGAGAGAAACACCCTCATAGAGAGGGATTTTCAATATTGTTTATAAAAAGAGGAAGGGCCATCAGCGCTGTCGACGAAAGCCTGGACTAGCGGCGACCCAAAATGAGTGGCAACAAAAAGAAAGTCTAGGGTTTTAACGCCGTTGCGAGGCAAAATAAAATTCTGTCTTTAATTTTCTGAACGTTCTTGACTTCTTGTAATGAGATAACTTATAAGTACATTGAAAGAGTGGTTGTTTAGTGTGTAATTCTAGCATTGATGGCTTTGTTTAGCCATGTCATCTTTAGTCTTGTATGGTGATTGTTTTTCTACCTTCTCTTAACTTTTAATAAAGAGAAAATCTATTTTTTGTCCCTCGATTGTTACTGAGTTAACAATTTAGTTCCTTAGTTGTAGGAAACTACAAATCAGTCCCTCAATTTTACACCTCCGTCTACGTTTTGGTCCCTGAGCTGTTAACCATCCGTTAGTCTGATGATGTGACCGTTAAATGAATACGTGTCACTGTTAAATGATGATGTGGCTTCCAAATTATCTATCCTAGTCATATTTTATAAGCTAACATTCTATTTTAGTCCCTTAAATTTGCTCAAAATTCATATTGATCCTTCAAGTTTCCATCCATTCATCATTACAATTAAATCTTTTCTTCTTCTTCGCATCACCCACCATGGTGGCCTCAACGTAATTAACGCTATTGCCGGTGCTTACAATGAGAATCCACCTCTCATATGTATAGTCGGTGGTCCTAATTCCAGCAATATATGTTCTTCTCATCACCCTAATACTGGAAAGGTCATACTTGTCCAGATCCAGCAACTTGGAAATCGTCATCATGATCGGCAACACCACAAGCGCAATCGTCACCTTGTGCTTCTCAATCAGCCCCAACAACGCATCACCAGAATCGTCGCCTTCTCTCTCAACCCACACATCAACACCAAATTCAGCGAATATATATGGAACAACGACAACACACACAGAATCACATCCTCCTCGTGATAATACAGGTTCGGATTCTCTCCATCCACTTGTTGCGCCACACTTGTTACTAATCCGTTGTGTGTGAGCATCATGCCTTTCAGCAATCTCGTCGTTCCCGACGAATACGGCAGCGCAACAACGTCGTTAGGATTGATTTCAACTTCTAGTAGATCGCGCTCGTTGGAATCGGACAAATCTGAGAAATGCGAGGCATCGTCGACGGTGGCGTCTCTCCAAAGTAATCTAATCTCCTTGACCTTTTGGTTTGGTTCTTTGTGAAGATCTCATAACATTTTTTTCCCATTATATTGATTTGATTTTTTTTTCATGTGTTCTTTTTGCAGATAGAGTAACAAGATGGGGTTGGAGGCTACAATAGAAGTAGCTGTCGAATTTCGACGAGTTGCAGTAGAAGTAACAATATGGGGTTGGATGCGAAGAAGAAGTAATTGAGATGAAGATTTGATTGTAATGATGAATGAGTAGAAACTTGAAGGATCAATATGAAATTTTGAGCATATTTAAGATATTAAAATAGGATTTTGGCTTATAAAATATGACTAGGATAGATAATTTGAAAGCCACATCATCATTTAAGAGTGACACATCATCATTTAACGGCCACATCATCAGACTAACGGATGGTTAACAGCTCAGGGACCAAAACTAGACGGAGGTGTAAAATTAAGGGAGTGAGTTGTAGTTTCTTATAATTCAGAGACTAAATCGTTGACTTAGTAACAATTGAGGGACTAAAAAGTAGGTTTTCTCTTTAATATAACTTCTTTTTAATTATTGTACTTTTAATTTTTCTTATTTCTATATTTTTTTAATTTGATATTTATATAAATATTACGGATTTCTAATTTTATTATGCTTAATTGGAAATTCCATAGCTTTCATTAATCCATCTTAACTTCATCCATTCCAGCATCATCAAGGTTTGTATTAAAAAAAAAGCATCATCAAGGTTTACGATTTATTTATTATTTTTATTTTTTTTCAAAAATTGAATTCCAAAGTAGGAGTAATAATTTTTCAAAAAAATAAAATTCGAATTATGTGTATTGCTAACGAGTGCCCTTATTTAGGGCACTCGTTAAGGTGCATTTATTGCATTCTGAAAATGAAAATTTTACTTTGGAAAAGAAAATTTATTTTAGAATTTCATTTTTCAAAATTATTACTTCATTAAAATTCTGAAATAAATTTTCTTTTTCAGAGTGTAATTTCTATTTTCAAGATACAATAAATGCACCTTAACGAGTGCTTTAAGGGCACTCTTTAGCGTTACTCTTATTTTAAATTCAATTTCTATCGTGTATGATGATGTGAGAGTCTCTTAATAAAAATAATTATATTTAAATAATATTAAATTACTTATCATTCCATGTGCTCCGAAGCGACGTCGTTTGCTACTCAATCCGTTATAGTGAAATCATTCCGCCGCACGTTGCGTAAGCCAAAATCACAAGCAGTACGGTTTTCGCTTTTATGTTTCAGATTCTGACTTTTTGTTCATTTCTATATTTAAAGAGCAAACCCCCTTTTTGGTCCCTCAATTGTTACTGAGTCGAGGAATCGGTCCCTCAATTGTGGGAAACTACAACTCAGTCCCTCAATTGTACAATCCCGTTTACGTTTTGGTCCCTCACGTCTGGTCCGTTAGTGATAGAGGTGTTAAGTGATGACGTGTCACCGTTATCTGCTTAGGTGGCCGTTAAATGCTTAGTTGAGGGACCAAATCCTCGACTCAGTAACAATTGAGGGACCAAAAAGGNGAAATGATTTATCTCTATTGTGAAGGTTAAAAAAAGGACAAATCATATGAAATCACATTTTGAGGATCAAAACGGAACAAATGTAAAAATTTGGGGACCAAAACAAAATAAAAATTTTACGACCAAAATGAGTAATTGATATTTCTTTTACTGTTTTTGTGTTTTACGCCGTAATTTCTGATTCGTTTCCAAGAAGGAACTGATACTCGTTCGTTACAACTTCTTCTTCTTCTTCGTCTTCAGCTATACTGGTTCGTTGATTAAAGTATATTTCGTCTTCACTTCAAAGAAGCAAAGGCAACAAAGGGGATTTAGTGACAGTAACAGCGAATGCGTTGATGTTTCTATCATAAACAGGTGCGGTTCATTTCTAATTCTGTGACCTCCATTTTCATATGCTTTCGTTTATTTTTTCTTTTGTCTTCGCTGCTGAGTTTCCGATTCTTCCGCGCTACATTTCTCGCGGAGTTTCTTTAGGTTGTGTCGTTCTGGGGTTTATTTGAATTGTGGGTGCTTCGATGCTTGATTTGGAATTGTGGTGTCATTCGTTGTTCATCTGATTAGGGTTTGCTGTCTCTCTTCCCTTTTGCGGTTGGACGGTTGTTTTTGCTTGCTGTATATTTGTTTTTCTATGGTGGAAGGGTCTGTGAATGGTGAGTTGGTGACAATTGTTTTAGAGAAATTTTGTCCTGTTTAAATTGGGAAGCGGGTTGCTTCATGTTGTTTCTCCATGCATGCTTTGTGGCTTAATGTTAGTGTGCTCTTGGCAGCAAGATAGTTTAGTAACTGCAGTCTCTTACTGCAAGATACTGTAGACATTCTTGTTTTAAGTCGGTTTCTGTTGAACAATCATGATATCTCTTTTTTTTTTTTTGGTAGCAGTGACATCTCCTTTTATTAGAACTATTGTTGAATATGAATAAATGCTCTTGAAGCATCTTAAATTGAATGAAGTGTATACAGAAGCATACTGTGTGAGTGTGTGACCACATCAGTATCTGCATGGAATTTTTGAATTCCACTGAGTTTTGATGTGGGTTTATTTTCATTTCTTTTGGTTAAGACAATTGTTTTAAATATCAACCTATATGTTATTTCTACTTTGCAGAGATAAATGATAGGAAAAGGATTCTTCAGGGAGTGCTTTCAACCCCGGACTTGTTCTGGGAGGAAAACTTCCAAATCTAATCAGGCGGAAGGGAATCACATTAATGTTGTTCTCATTGACATAGACTGTGATCAAGCTAGTGATGTTATCATAGATGAGCATGAGCTTGTGCAGGACAAATCTTATGGTTCTAGTGTGCCAAGAACAGACAAAAAATGTCCACTTCAAAGAGTTATAATCATTGACGATGATGACAGCAGAAATGGTGGGGAATTGGATAGTGATGCTTCCTCTAGCAAAAGATTTTCTCATGCACGAAATTTAGTACACATAAATGTTGATGATTGTTATGTTGTCGAAGAAAATATTTTTGCCTCTAACTTGCCAAATCATAGGCAAAAATTCTCTGCAAAAGATGCTGATAGAAGTAGATTTGGTTTAGGTGGATCTGAAGGTGGGTCTTCAGGAAGCGACTGTTCAGATTGTGAACTTATGGAAGCTTGTGAAGAATGGGAAAAGGCTTGGGTAAATAAAAAGCGGCGTGCTGTTGATGATCAAGCTCGTTATGATGAGCAGCCCAGTTCTTCTGGTTTCAGTAGTACCATTTACACCGATAGTAGTGTTGAAAATAGAACAGGGGAGCATGCAAGAAGCCATGTACATTCTGGTCCCAGTAATGGAAAATGTGTGAAGGAGAATCCATCTTCTTTCTTTGTTACGGGTGATAGACATATAAATGGGACTAGTTGCACCGTTGGCACAGAAAGTTCTCATGGATCAATATTGAACAATAAAAATGACAATATTTCTGCAGTACATTCTAGTTATGCATCCATTGATGAAACACGTGCTAGTAATGATGGGATTTTGTCTCAACAATCTTGTGATAGATGGCAGAATTCTGGTCTGAGTGCTGAGGCAAAAAGTGGATTTAATCAAGAAGATTCTTTATTCTGTAACCCTCAATCACTTGGTAAATCAAGATTCTCTAATTGTTCTCAAGAAGAAGTGTTAGCTGATTCTGGATTAATTTCTGTGCATGATACGCTATTTAACCATTTGCAAGATAAGCAGCATAGGTGTTGTCTGGTGGAAAATGGGAAACCATCTGATGTAGGTGATGCCTTACCTGCTGTGGACAATGGTATTACTCACTCAGATGTCAGAGATATAATAAACAAAAGAGAAAAGCTCAAAGAGACTGATGAATATAAGCAAACAATAGAAGAAGAATGGGCTTCTAGGAAGAGACAATTGCAAATTCAGGTTTTGATCACTTGCAATTATGTAGATAAATTATTTCAATATCTATGTTTACTCTTACAGTCCTTTAAATGATTTAGACTCTGATTAGGAAAACTTTTGTGCCTTTACAGGCAGAGGAGGCAAAGAGGTTGCGCAAACGGAAAAAGGCTGAAAGTATGCGCTTATTAGACATGCAAAGAAGACAAAAAGAACGTATTGAAGAAGTCAGAGAGACACAAAAGAAGGTGGGAGTCATGTTTTTAACTTTTTCTGCCTTGCATAGACGATATTTTAGTTATGGAATTTTACCAGAAGCTAATTTTTTCTGTCAATCTGTTTATTTATACCATAACCAGGATGAAGAAAATATGAACACGAAAGAGAAATTGCGAGCTGAAATAATGAAGGGGCTCAATAAATTGGAGATGACATGCGTTGACATGGCTTCATTACTACGTTGCTTAGGAATAGAAGTAGGAGGAGGCTTTAAGCCCTCGCCACATGAGGCAAGTCATAATTTTCCCCTTTCTGGTATTGTAGATTCCGGAATTCTGCATAGTTGAATCTTGGCAAAGTACTCTTTTGATCCTTTACGTTTGGGGTTATATTCAATTTCATTCTTGATGTTTTTTTTGAATTAATTTTGTCCTTTATGTTTTTAGAATGACTCAATTTCGAACTACCGTTAGAATTGTTTTTTTAAAAAAATCTTGTCAATCTTTACCTTTTGACATCTTTCAGGTTTTAAATTAAATTTGTATCTCATTGTGTTAGTTATTGTTTCACATATTTCTAATATTTCAATATAAATATTATTTTCTTATAAAATATAAGATTCAAAATATCTAGTGTAATGTTTTTTCATTTTTTTTTTAAAATTTGATATTTTTCAAATAATATTGACAAATTTCACTAAAAATGTTTATCTAAGCATTTGACAGCAAAACACTTACTGAGATGTCAAAACATGTAGATAATTTCATTAAAGAGTTCAAATGACATAGATATTAGGACAGAGCTGAATCATTTTATAAACATAAAGAAGGAATTATGACCCCAAACATAAGGGACCAAAAGAATACTTTGCCTGTAATATTATTCCACTACTATTGCTCATTATTTAAAACGTTGTTCTGGACATGCATTTTAACCTTGTAGAATCGCATTCTTGCACTGCTTCATTGGGTTTCATCAGCTTATGTGCACCAAACACATCTAGCTGGTATCCAAGATATCCAGATGTCTTAGATGCCTAGATGAAAATGACAATGTACCAAATGACTTTCAAACGACCTATGAATTGAAAGGACATAGCAACTCCAGTTTTTTTTGTGTGTATAATGAGAATACTCTGACATGCCAAATACCTTAACATCTGAATTATGATCTGGTTTGCTTCTCTAGTTTAAGTGATGGATTTGTCAACTATTTGGCTTACATACTGAGATCATATCACTGTGTTGACAATTGGAATATGGAGCTTACTGATTTTGTGTTCTTTCAGGTGCACAGAGCTTATAAACAGGCATTGCTGAAGTTTCATCCAGATCGAGCATCGAAATTCAACATCCGGGACCAAGTTGAGGCTGAAGAGAAGTTCAAGCTCATCTCTCGCATGAAGGAGAAGCTATCCACTGCTTGTTTCTGAATGTTTAGTTGACAATTGTTTCAGTTTAAGAGACACAGGGTATAGTATAGTTGGTTGGCGGGGTTTTAGTTTTTAGTGAACATCCTTTAATTTTCCTTCGTAAATTCTTTAGTTTTGGTTAATTATCTCAATTATTTTGTATTGGTTAACCCCGTCTCCCTATAGCATTCAGGCTATTACAGGAATAGGCAAAAAATGTGTAGAAGTCTTTGTTATATGCTATAAATGCAAATTTTGTAGGGTTTATTATGAAGCTCATCCTTCTTAGCTTTGGTTTAAAATGTAAATGTTGAATCCCAATTCCCAAAGCATGAAGAATTGTAATACAAGAGTTTATTTTTATATTTTAAAACTCAGTTGAAAACTTGAAATATATAAGTGTTTTTTTAATCCTAATTTAAACTCCAATAGGTTTTGAATTAATTACTTTATGTTTCTGTTTTGTAATTAAGCTGGAATAAAATGTAGTAACTTCTTCTAACTATTGAGATAAAATTCTTGAAAAGTCACTTAAGAATGAATATTTACTACTCAGTTCAATTCCCTATTAGTAATAGTTTAAATGTCTAATATAAATTATTCCTAATCCTCTCACACTCCCTCAATAGAAGAGCCACTTAATTTGCAAGTTCATGCTTATCTCTTTCCTTCAATGCTTGCATGCATATTCAACAGTTTCACAGATATCAATGATACATAGTCTCTCTGCCTCCACACCAACCAATGAAATAATAAAGTGAAGAAGGAAAAACTCCTCAGTTATTTATTGCATACCTATAATCCTTCCATTATATATATTCCATGTTACTGGTAAAACCAATTCAAAGAAGGAGTATCTATCTGATTTTGAAGTGGAAGAATCACTATGGGAAGTAACGATTCCTCAGGAAGCAATGACAACGACAACAACAGCTGTAAAGCGGCGGTTTCAATTGTTGCAGCTATTGGTATAATTGGTGGTCTTTTAGTTAGCTTATTTTCTGGTTCTGATAAAAGCAGGAAAACCATGAAGGCTCCTGGAAGAAACACTCGTATTTTCAGAGATGACTTTGAACGTGACCCTTCTTCTTATTTTCGTGATTTACGCAAGTAGATGGATTCATAGTGTTTCTACTTTCCTTATAATAATAATAATAATCTGAAACTGTTGTTTTGAAGGTCTTGCTTGTTTGTTTCTGTTTGTCTTTTTATTTTGTTGTTAATGTTTATGCTTGTTTTCATTTCACTGGATTGTAGTACCTGAAATATATGAATTGGTGTTTCTTCTACCAATTGTCTTCGTCCATTTTCTTTTTATCTGCAATGTTTTAATCATCATATTTTGAGAACTGAAAATTAACTAATTGTAACAGGAACAATTGAGTTTCTGTCATTTTATTTAGTGAACTATTTAAACAATTATTTAATGACCAAAGATGTTTTTCATTTAAAAGTATCAAGTAAAAACCATTTATAATGATGTTGGAAATCATAGTCATGCAATATTTGAAATTTTAAATCCTAAGTTTTTTTTTATGGAAGAAATTTTAAATCCTAATCGAGTACATTGTAATCATATGCACATAATCATTTTTATTATTTACGAAATAATGCCGATAACAATCATATACTACGAATTTTCTACCTGTTAAACAAGTAATTTATTAAAAAAATCCAATATTAAGGTCCAATATGCTTATGGTTCCCAAAGGATTGAAAGTCTGTTTATTTTAAAATTTCTTCGGATGCGGATGAGTGTACAAGAATTAAAATATTTATTGAATTTTAGACATGAAAATTGATTTTGATACCCGCCCGCATTATCCGGATCGAATTTGACAATTTCAGAGATCATAGCTTGTCTTTCCACTCCATCTCTACAAAATCATTTCATCTAATTTAGTTGTTCTTTCCATTCCACTCACTCCCTTGTCGAAATAATAAAACACGATATAAACCTAATTACTGAAGAAGATATATTATATCAAAATTTTAACAATCAGGACAAAATTTGGTTTGGCATAATAATCTTAAGTACAAATCTATTCATTCTCTCAGGCCAAAAAAAAAAAATCTATTCATTCTCCATATTTAGCCTTTTTCTTCTGCTTTCGTCGCTGGTCCCGCAAACCTGAAGTTGAAATACAAAAAAATTTTAATCTACAATAAAGTACAGAAAATAATTCTTTTCAAAATAAACTAGAAGCACATCGAGGATGATAATAATAAAAAAACAAAATAAAATAATCATAAAAGAAAAATACGTTTTTTCTCATCCTTTCTCTTTCTTTTTAAATTCTCCATATTTATCCGTTTTCCAGTAGTGTCCTTGACATTCATGCGCACCTGTTACAAGCGAGAAGAGAAAGAACAAAGTGAATGAATGAAAATCAAAATTCAAAGAAAAATTTTATACTTAAAAATAGATTACATTGTTCTTTCTTAAACAAATTAGTAAACATTATTTCTAATTTCTAGAACAGGAAAGGGCATGTTCAAATCAATATTCTCGCATGAGTGAAGAGCCATTACTCAAAGATACGCAAGAATCAAGAAAGGATAAGCTTAATTAAGAGAGATAAATTTGATTTTACAAAGTAGACAAAACTAATCATAAAGAATCATTTAGAAATGTTTACTACATTTGTCAATATGCTAATGCCTATTTTCACTTAGTCTACCTATATATTTTGAACAGAATCTACAAAACAATATTGTTAAGCTAAACGTTGTAATAACTCAGAATTTTGATCTGGTTAAGAATGACCATAAATATTTAGGCTCAACACTTAATAATTAACTTTTCTTTTCTTAAATATTATGAGGATGACATTGAATTTTGTCAAGAGTCCAAATCTCTTCCACAAGCAATCTTAAGGGTGTTTTTTCCTTACATCAAACCACCCAACACAGATTTCCAAGAAAAACAAAAAGTGGTGGAAGACTCTAAATTTCTAACCTCTTCACCAGCATTTCTGAGCGCCTGAAGTGCTTCTACACAATCTTGACCAATCACAACCAATTTTCCCTTACCGGTCCCGGTTAGTCCTGGGTGTTGGTGATCACCTTGCTTTTGCCTGGCTAATTGTTGGAACTGTTCCTGCATGAGAGGTGTGACCCCAGCCTGGAAAGAGTACCAAGTTTTAGAAATTT
This sequence comes from Chamaecrista fasciculata, assembly GCA_003254925.1. Taxonomy (NCBI): domain Eukaryota; kingdom Viridiplantae; phylum Streptophyta; class Magnoliopsida; order Fabales; family Fabaceae; genus Chamaecrista; species Chamaecrista fasciculata. The sequence continues at coordinate 170,608 of QANZ01008421.1, forward strand.
GTATAGGTGGAAAGGAAGATAACAAATGAGCATAAAACTAACAGCCAGAGGAACCAATGAAATAATCAGAAACTGCCAAAGAAAGAGAAACTTGTAATACCCCAGCTAAATAACGATGTGAAAATGTTTTTGATTGTAACGGGCGTGAAAGCAGCCCATTGAGCTCCTGCAATGTCCATTTTGGTCAGAATTTTTTAAAAAATGGGGAAAAGAAAAAAAGTGCTAGTCATATATCAGTTGAAGTTTCAAATGGAATATTATAATTTTAGTGATTAGTTAGTACAACCTGCTGCAATTTCTTCAGCTGAGTAGAGCTGGCTTTCGTTTGCTTATATTTCTTCACTCTTTCCTCCTCACTGTCATAGTTTTCCGTAACTAATTCCACTGATTCGGCATTTCGTTCAAACCAGCTCTTCTGAGCTTTTTCCTATAATATAGAAGGAATCAAAATAAAAAAGCATTAGCAAGTAAAATTTTACATATTGAGTCAATAAATAGTCGAAGGCTTGAAGCATAATGTTGGAAGAGAAAAAAGCTGTACATGTATTATCTTAATACAAAATTATGGGTTTTGCAAGGTATTATCAATCTATCATAATATGATTAAAATTCTACACCTAATATTAATGTAGGAGAACTAACATTAAAAGTTTTGACAAGTTTTACAGCCTCTTTGATGGGTTTTCTGAATTTCGTTGAAACTCAGTACATTTCAACAAAAATTCTTGCCATTACTATGCAACTTGTCATTTTAAAATGGTCTAGAAAGCACATTTTTTCTCTAGATTCTTTTTCTTTGAAATCATTTCAAAGTGGAATCAAATTGTATGGCGAAGTTGGGGCTAGATGTTCAATGCTGCAGTACTGCTTTTTCTGATCCCCCTCCGTCGGTTTACTCTATGTTGGTCAATGATGCTATGGGTAATTCTATGCCCAGGGATGTGTTTGTCTAGTGGTCTCTTTTCTTGGGCTTTTTAGCCCCAATCACCAAGAAAAAATTGTATGCAACTTCAAAAGTCAAGAATTAGAACCCCTTTGGTATAAAGTCAGGTAAATCTAATTACCTGTGAATCCTTTCGTATTATCTTGTCTATCTGACGTGCAATAGACAATCGCTTCAATACTTCTGGCATGTATGAGTTTTCCAAAGGAAATCGTTGAAAAGTATCCTGTTTTGTATATACATTGAACACAAGTAGTAGAAATGTTAAGTTATTTATTCAACCAGTAAGAATGTCTAATTCTCAAATTTTTTGGCCAAAAAAAAAATTCTCCAATTAGTGTAACAGCTAACTTATTTCATTAAGTTCATCAATTTTTTTTTTAAATTTCAAATATAGTGTTTGACTAGCTTTTAATAACTTCTAATGGTATGTTATTGTTAAAATAATAGCTGAGAGGCATAACTGCCATTTCTTCAACTCAAATGTTCAAATTTAGAGGATCAGAACATTTTTCAGGGGAAAAAAAAACCTTAGAAAAGGACTTGCATAACGAAGCAAACTTTGAGGTATCCTTTGGTGAGATTAAAGCAATGCTGCACCCTTCAGCAGAAGCCCTAGCTGTTCTTCCACTTCTATGAACATAAACCTGAAAAGAAAAAAATTCATATGTGAAAACAATGACCATAAATGTGGGTGAAAGAAGCCTAATATTAACTTACATCTGCTGAATGTGGAAGCTGATAGTGAACAACCGTTCTAATACCAGGAATATCAAGACCCCTTGCTGCAACGTCGGTAGCAACAAGTATGCCATTTTCATTTTCTCGAAAGCGATCCATAGCCTGCATCAAATGAGATTAAACTCCAACTCTCAAACACATGGTGAGGTAAACAAAGATCAACATTCAACAGTTCTGAACTGAAAGATGCACAAATATTTAGGATATGAATACTAGATAGGCATATTCCAATTGTCAATCCTATTGATGTCAAATTAGCATCATCCTAACATAAGATTGACCACAATTTCCTCATATTTGAAGGCTTCCCAGTAAGATACACAACGATTAAACTTATCAACTCTAGGAGGAATATGAGGTACATAATATAAAGCAGAGACAAGTTCTAAGGAAAAAAAAATCATATCCTTGTCCAAAAGAATTGGACACTCATATCCTTATGTGTAACTTTTATATGTGACTTTATATTGTGATGACACTCAGGTTTCTGTCAGGAATTGCAGTAGAAAAATAGAGTGGGGAAATAAGAGAGAAGGATAAGAAGAAACTAGCGAAGCTCTTCCCATAAATTTCTGCCTACTTTTCCCACAGCCCTCACCCCTTTTTTATTCTTATTTTTGAAATAATTTTCCTCTAGAACCCTAAAAGCTTACAGGTGTGCCCTTAATAGTTCCAAAAGCCTTTTTTGCACAGCTCTAACTAACTGTGGAGGTCTATGAAACTGATATCTACTTTAGAGATAGAATTGCACAATTCTCAATCCAGAACTTGTGTCTATTGATCACCTAGAGAAGTTATCAATCATGATAACCTTGATAGCATATGATTAATCCAAGTTAGGAGATCCATACAGCATACTGCAGCCTGTAAAATCCTCTTGATACCTGTGACATCCTAGAATTCTAGAGCAAGACTTATCAATTTTCGGGCCAGTCAAAGCAATGATACAACTTTATACAATACTGACATATACATGCGTAAGCAAAAATTGATGGTAAAATAATAGCTGAGGGACCAAAGGCAAATTATATTGCTCTTCAGAACTTTAAGGACAAAAGTGAGAGCAATAACCACAGATGGAGAGAGGAAAAGGAAACAAACCTTCAAACGTGCTCGCTGTTGCATCTGGGCATGAAGAGTCATAGCATTGATGCCAAGAATACGCAGTAGAGAAGAGATATGGCGTAATGCTGCAATTGATGTACAAAAAACTATCGTGCGGCCTTGCCCATGAAGGGTCAAAATATAATACAAATAAGCATCTTTATCTTCTTCCTTGCATCTGTGTTTGGTAACAAATAGTTAATATTGCATAAAAGGTCATCATTCATCATGCATGAATTACAAGTCATATGAAGAATTACTGAGTGATAATATATAGCATAATTAATTGCTTATTATTATTTTTTAAAATAGGGATCATGGAAGAATTTCTAGAAAAAAAAGTACAACTTATCAAGAACAAGTGACAAAGGCGTCACAGCTCTTTCTTCAGGAACTGCAATCCTCCTTAGGATATTTTTATAATTATCACCTACAATTTGTGTCTGAGGAGTAAGTAATTCTTATGTAGAAAGAGAACAGGTAAGGTAGGAAGCACAAGTGCCCATGTAACAATATCTGAAATGGTGAGTATCGTCCAAATCATTCAAAGAGTCTAGAATCCATAAACATTTTTATAAACACCTTTCACATCCCTTAACTACCATTAACACTGAAGCACGCATGCTTAAAACTCATTATCTTTCTGTAAATTTAAGACCACCAGGGCAAGAACCAAGAACAATACACAGATTAAGAACCCTGGGGAACAGGAAAAAGAAAGCAAACCAAAAATAAGTCAGAACTTCAGACAAAATTTAATCATGTATATTTGATTTTTCTGAAACTTGGATTCTAGTGTGTAGGTGTTTATAGGTTCACATACTCAATAAATGATTCCTCAAGCTTCTCTGCTAATATTGATGGATTAGTGAGATCAATGACTGCAGCATTGGCTCTCATTCCGGCACGTTCGGAAAGAGTTTCAATAGAATTAAATCCATCTAACACTGATTGCTTTTGTTTAGTTGAAGCACGCTTTAACTTCTTGCGAAAGTCAGCAGATAGTGCAACAGTTGCTGAAAAAACTAGAGTTTGTCTTTTCTTTCTTTGGTAACTTGAAACTGTGATACAATTTTCTGCAGATTGAGAACTATCACCACCAGAGATGTTGGACATGGGAAGCATGTCAATTATTGATTGCAGCTCTTTAAAATGCCCATTTTGTACCATTCGATCAGCCTCATCAAGCACAAAGAATGATAAAGAATGTAACTGCAAAAGAAATGATGAAAGACAAAACTCAGTTTCAATGTAGATGAAGAAGTCAAAATCTAATGCAAGGATTTAATAAAACATAAATCATAAATTTTATCAATGAAGATTTAAATTAGGCCCTATTGCATGGCAGCATAAGGACAATATAAGGCCCTCTTTTCTTATTAATTTATGAACAGTTCAAGCTTCTATTGCACTTTATTATCCCCTTGGCAGTTTTTTGATGGAATGTAATTCATTAAAACATAATGTGCAGTGTCAGCCTTTACCTCAACTAAATGCTTCTCTCCGGCTGACATAAGCTCCCATAACCTCCCGGGAGTCCCAACAATAATCTCAGGCCTTGCTTTTAAAAGTCTCTCCTGCTTTTCTGTTAAAATGCCCCCAACTATAGGAGTCACCCTAACATTGATATACTTGGCTACTTTTTTCAGATGATCAGTGACCTGAAACAGTATTAAGGATATCAACTAATCAAAATTGAAAAACAATATCATTAGGAATAACTTTTTCTGTTGAGATTAATATTTGGTAAAGAAAAACACAATGCCACATTTTAAGAACTGAATTAATAGGAAATAATTTACATAAGTTGTCGTGAATGTATAAAATGACAATAGTAGACATTGTACATTTTATTGGGCAAAAAAAAAGACATTGTACATTTAATGCTTGAAGAAAATTTTGCACCACTGATGAACTGGAGAAAAATCATAGTCCATATGCGATAATGATCTGATATAACCAATATTTTATGTTAATTACAGAATACTAAAAAATATTACATCTCATCAAATAAAATTTAAATTATAGTCAGTAGTACATTTCTACGACAAAATGGTTTCATGGCATGAGTAGAGGAGACATGTCAAAAGATGCCCATATTTTGGGTTTCAGTGAAACTATACAACACTAGATTTTGAACAAGACCAAAATTTAACACAATTCGAAAACATCTCTCAATTTTTTTTTCATGGGTGCTTAACTTCCATTTATTGTTTATTTACTGATACCAAATACCAAGCAGTACTCTTACTTCAATATCATTAACCACAAGGCTCAGTTTTGTCATTAACCTCTTGGAAATCCCATCCAAGTCCCCAGTTTATCCATTGGAAGCTATATCAGAAACACACATTTAAGCACATCAATTACAAAGTATCAAAGAATCTACAATGAAGCAAATTCACCTCAGTTTAACATTCACAAAAGTTAAAAATACATAACTGAACAAAAGCCTTGACAAGTACCTGAAGTGCAAGTTCCCTGGTTGGAGCAATTATAAGAGCCCTAAGAAAGCTAGTGGGAGCATACTTGTCGGGTTCCTCACCCTTTTGTTCATGCATCTTTGCGGCCTTCTCTCTCTCCTCTAAAATGCGTTGTAAAATGGGCAAACCAAAAGCAAGTGTTTTCCCAGATCCTGTCTCTGAAGCCCCAACAACATCCTGTCAAATGAACAAACAATAATTTCCATCAAAGCTACCCATTTGAATATAAGTCACCCAGTATCTTGAAGATAAACCTTGACCAACCTTCCCTTGATGAGCAGCAGCTGGAATACAAGCTTTCTGTATTGGTGTGGGTTCCTTGAAGCCAAGCTTGTATATTGCTTTCATTAGCAGAGGATGAAGTCTCAACTCATTCCATGCATAAAATTCCGTTTCATCAACATCATTATCTCCATCATCATCCTCCACATTAGTATCTAGGTCTAGAAGCAAAGGCAGAAGTTAGTTAAACATGTCTTGCTCTGATTCTAGAATGACTTGTAATAATAATATTAAATAAACATTTTACAACATAAATTCTAGAATGACTTGAATGAGCAGACAACAGGAAACAAAGTGATGGTTGTTGACAGCAAAGAAAGTTTAAAATGATTTAGTTCCAAAGTAATGGTTGTCGACAGCAAAGAAAGTTTCAATGCAGAGGTTGATATATTCCCAACCAAATAGCAAATTGCAACTATTAAAATTCAAGATAAATAATAGATCATTGAACTAGAAAGCTTAAAGCTGATGCCAGCCTACCACTCTCTTTATCTTAGCCTGTTATAATGATACTGAGAACCACAGAAAATGACTACGAGACTGGTATAACAAAATCTCTAGATAATGGTAAGCCATAATTATCCCAGACAATAAATGTATCATTTATCCATTAATAATTTTGTCCTAGAAAAATATTTAGACATACCACATAACTAGAAAAGTTTTCGAATACTCCTCACTAAGCTGAAGACTATAAGCTCCCAACTTGTTACAGATGAACTGAACTAAACAAATAAAAAACTTAAAAAAGATCAAGATCAACCAACTTACAGCTTAGCAAGTTGAACAAACATCTTGTAACTCAGCTAGCCCTCAAGACAATTGCTCAATAAAGTTACAAACCACAACTTGTAGGGAGATCAATCAAACGACAATAAACAAGCTTTATCAAACTTGAACAATTTCTATTCTAGGATCGCTTCAAACTAACCAGCTATACCCAACCCTCTGGATTACTCACAGCTAAGAAATTTTCCGATTTGATGGGACAAATACCAATTATAACACAAGGACAGCAGACAAACTACACTTCGGATGCAAGCAGGTCAAAAGGAAAGAACAACTGAAATAGCTAGGGAAGTTGCAGGCCTGATTAACAAAAATAGTGGGGAATAGAAATAAAAAGGAGAGTTAGGTCAAATCAAACACAATTGACCCTATATAGCACATGTACAGAACCTGAGCCATGAGTGTCCCTAACATGATGTCAGACATGTTTATTGGTGATTTACAATTCAACTTCAACCAGGACCAATACAACAGAAATTATGAGACTTTATGCGCTGGTGTGTGAACAAAACAGAAAGATGATAATGGCACATGAGATAACAGATGCCAATGATCCAGCTGGGTATGGCTGTTTAGCACCCTCGACATAAGAAGGGGTCCAATCCTTTTAATGACAGCTGCAACAGTGGTTAATTGCAATAAGACTGTATAATGTTGCAAGGTTTACAATAAAACTCTACAGTTGGAAAGGCACGAGGTAACTCAACCGACAGAAAATGACCAGAAAAAAGATGCAGCAATTATTTCTAAACCCAAACAAAACAAACATTAATCTCATTATGGTTTCCATGGAGTGGATCACATCGCACTGATAACATGTTAAAATTCATGGTAACAAACAACTACTTAACAGGACGGCCTCCTACTGTGTTTTTACAGAAAATACTGAAAACATAGAAAACAGAAGGTAAATAATAGGACTTACACTTAATCTCTAGATATTGATGAAGGGACAATTATCATAGAGGATAACAGTAGGCTTTATCTTTCAAGGATATTGTTATCTTATCAAACTCTCTAAACTTCCAACAGTACTTTGATAGGTTTCAACAGGAACAATCAAAGCAGGGAACACAGACTACCAATTAACCACAATAAAAGGCCATTGAGTTGTTGTCCAATCAATTTAAAAACACATACAAAAGCAATTACTGCATGAATAATATAAATATAACTTCGGCACTTACTAGCAGCCACATTTTTCTTCTTCTTCTCCTTCTTCTTTTCCTTCTTCTTTTCCTCCTTCTTTTCCTCCTTTTCCTTCTTCTTTTCCTTCTTCTCCTTCTCCTTTTCCTTCTTTTTAGTCATCACACCCTCATCCTTTTTTTCTTCAAACTTTGCTCCAGCCACATCATTGCAAGCACCCTCAATTTCACTCTGCTTCTGTTCCTTCAAATCTGTTTTATGTTTAGACTTTTTCTTTTTTTTGTCTTCAAGATCAGGAATTTGTAAACCATAGTCAGCTTCATCAATCTCTTCCAGTGAAAGAAAACCTGTATGCGTAATTTTCAAAATTAATAAATATAATATTTTGAAGTAAATAAACAAGTTTTCCATTTTTGCATTTTAACAGATGGCCACAATGCATACAGAGTCTTAAGATTATAAGATAAAGGAGCCCAAGAGATTTCTCCAACCACCAACTTTCCCTATTTTATGTTGTCAAATCCAAACTTTATTAAACCACATGATACAAAACGTCTCCAGATTTTATGTTGTCAATTTACTTTGCTTGGCTCCTTCCCATATAAATAAATAAGACCCTTTTGTGGAGAACAAATTTTGCAAACTCCAGTACACCCAAATAACATCCATTTGGCTTTATTTTCTATAACAAAAGTATATTTTTTGAACAAAGTCAGAAAGGAGGGGGGATGTAGACCATGCATCATTATCCACCAAAACAGGTGAAAAGTAGATTCAAACCTCCTTCCAGTTCATTAGAGCCCACAAGCAAAGAAAAAGGATCATCATTGTCAGGAAGCGAGGGGTTCCACGACAGTGAGTCCAGTCGTTCAAGTTCTGGGTCTTCCCGGGTTCGTTTTCTCTTGGGCTTTCTCTTATGGAATTCAGAAGTGGTTTCTGGTGGATTGACGTCCATAAAAAAATGAAGAGTTGCAGAAACTTACTGCAGCACTGTCAACCACCTCTCTAAACAAATTAAAAAGTTAGGTCATACTCTGCAGGAATTAGGAAATTCTAAGTAAATAGATCCAGCTTTCAGAAATTCAGAAATCAATACCATTTAATACAAATTATAAAAACGTTTATATAGTACATTTATGTTCAAGAAGCTGCAACAGAATTTGGCACACTTACAAATGCACAAATAGTATAACTATTTTCCAACGAGTGCAGGGGAATCTAGAGCACCATTACAGTTAAAGTTCCAGTCAACATTACAGCCCAAGAATTATCATCTCTTTTTTTACCCTACTCAGCCATTACATTATATACACACATATTGATATATATATATTATCCATGTGTTGCAGATTTCCACTTTAATTTTGTCCCCATTAAAGGTTCATATAGTTTTTAATTTCTACATAAACAATATTATTCTTCTAACTAGCTAATATATTCCGTATTATGTTTTTATTATTTTACTTGAGTGTCATACTTCTATACATATATATCTATATATAACACCAAGTCTGCACTACTTAAACATACAGCACATAAATTCACAATTTTATACACATACGCATATGCATATTAATACAAACACGCACATACACCTAAATATCTTTCTCAGCTTAATCTTTAACTTTTATTCCACATGAAGCACTAGTTCTTAAATACATATACATTTCTCAATCATTCACACAAACTATACAGACACCACACAGTGTAGCAGAAGAAAACATCTAACTCAAAAGAAATCTTTGACACCACACGACTACATGATTAAAACAGGTTCCAGCATAATATCAAATGAGGAGCTTCTCTAAGTTCCACAATCATGAAAGGAAATCACAAAAACACACAATAATCAGAATTTTCCGGTTACCCAAATCTCTCAACAGTCTTAACTCCAGACAATCGAGCAGTTTAAGCAATAACCTAAAGCAGAGATAACCAACCTAGGGGATTTTGATGGAGGAGCACGCCGGAATCTGACGATGACGGCGCCGGCAGTGTTCGACAGCGGCAATGTGTTCTGGCAGTGGCGGCGGCAACACAAATAGAAGAAGAAGAAGTGGAGATGAAATTAACTCTTAATATTATCAAAAAAATAATTCACTCTTAAAGGAAGGGTGGAAATATCAGATATAACCTTCAACAGTTCAATTTCTTCCGACTTAGTCCTTGTAATGTCCACATGAGATTTACCAGTTCCTTTCCTTTCCTTTTCTACAAGGAAAGGCGGAAATGTCAGATTTCACACCACTGAAGTGAAAGAAGTAATGCACAATGCCGCTACTTTTGGCGCAGCTTCTTTTATTTGCAAAATAGGAAAGCCACACAGTGCTACTACCTACTTTTGCAAATTGCAAAAACAGTGCTGTAAAGGGTCATTTTGGTCCTAAATGTATGCCCTAATATTTATTTTGGTCCATTATGTTTTAAAATGTTTAAATTGCTCCAAAATATTTGTAAAATGTTTCATTTTGATTCTAAACTATTGAATATGACTTGTTTCAAGTTCAAATGTGACGAGTTTAGAGTTACATATTGTTCTCGAATAGTACTTTCTCTATCCAGTTGAGGCCGTCAGCAAAGAAGGTCAAATCGGTCCTAAAAGTAGATCGCTCGTTTCATAGTTAAACAAGCAAAGTTGATATCTCTCTCGTTTCAAATTCGAATACGACGAATTCAGAGCTACAAGTTATTCTTATCAAGTCCTTTGAACTTGAAATGAAAGACCGAGAGAAATATGACCAAATTCAATAGTTTGGGATCAAAATAAAACATTTTATCAATATTTATGACCAAAATGAATATTTTAGTAACATTTAGGGCCAATTTGAACATTTCGCAACATAATGAACCAAGATGAAAATGATGACATAACACAAAAATGACCCTTCCACCTATGTAAAATATAAAATTGTTGTAACTTTGCAAAACAGTGTCACTACCTATTTTTGCAAATTGAAAAACAGGGTAGCAACACTATGTCGTTGCTCTATTTTTATTAATTGCATATAGCACCTTGAAAAACTTTTTTATTTTTGCGTTAAAGTTCTCTCCTTATACAAATAATGGCTGAAACAAACATAAAAATAACATTAGAGTTCTTATATGCAATTTTCATCAAGAACTTAAAAGTTTAGCCAAAAGAGCGTGCATGAACAAGGGTGCACAAAATTTTATATATTGTGCGATTTAGTCCCTGTACACACAAGCATAGCTTTTGGTCCTTCTCCTCTATAATTTCTCCATAACTTTCTTTTGCCTTATGAATCATAACGTCATGATTAGAGTAACAAACTATCAATTTTTGTTTTAAAAAAAAAATTAATTTTGAGAATAATTCTTTTACATAAGATAAAATTGATCTTGAACTAAAGATAAAATAATTTCTTAAATTTTAAAAATGATATTATATTTCAAATTCTATGAAATTAAAGTGACATATTCCAAATGCAACCTAAATTTTAGATTCTTCATTATCCAAGGCCTATTGACATTGTGTTTGATTTATTTTTTAATTTTATAAAATTAAAATAGAAAAATAGTAGAAAATTCTTTCTTGTCGATCTTTTTCTTTTTCTTTTTTTGGTTATCTTTCTTGTCGATCTTTTGTCTGAAAGATAGCTAGCAATTGAAACAAACCTAGGTAGAGAAGACAAAAACCATCGCAAATCGCAAATCGCAAATCGCAAATATATTAAAAGTAGGCACTGTAGGGATATACATGCAGAACCAACACTTGTCTTCTTTTTCAGCAAACATGTACTAGCAACACTATTTATGACTTGATTACATTCAATCTTCAACAGTACTATGGTCAAACTTACCAGAAGAAAATCTCAATTCTAAATGTCCAAGTTTTAATTTAAACTAGGCTTCCATCGCTCTCTTTCTCTTCATACAGAGATATATATATTTAATATATTAAATAAAATAATAAAAAAATGAATTTTTAACTCTATTCAGAAGTTTTTATAATTGATAGAGTTAATATATACTAGAGTTTTAGTAAAAAAGTATATTTATTTTTTAAGTATTATTAGGCAGGTATTTCATTTTAAATTATTCAGCAAAATATGTCATTTTCATTGTTCATCTGATCTCTCTGTACACAGGGCGCATGAGTTAAAGTGGATAACAACAGAAGGCAGGGCGCATTCAACAAATGAATCATTCAAAAATTAATACTCACAACACAAGGCGCATTAAACAAATGAATCATTCAAAAAGTTTAATTTTCTACCCAACACAAGGCGCTATCTTTAAATGGAATGTTTACAAATTTAATATTTTCACTCACAACACAAGGCGCTAACAATAAATGGAGCATTCAAAAATTTTATTTTTTCACCCACAACACAAGTAATTTGCAAATGAAACATAGGGCGCATAGTACAAATGAAACAATTGTTGATCTATTAATTTGTGTTGTGGAGGGCGCATATCACAAATGAAGCATACCCAAATTAAATAGCAATTCGTTTAATTGATCAAAAATCTATTTTGGTTGTTAATATTGTTCCTAAATTTCATTTTAGTACATAATGTATATTTTGCTCTATTTTGATATGCATAATTCAAATCTGAATGCGATGAAATTAAAGTTACAAGTTAAATTTGATTAATTATTTATTTGCCCAGTTGAAATTATCGGTAAACGAGGTCAAATCAAGCATGAAATCGGCCCGAAAATAGACCGCTTGTTTCATGAATTTGGTCATATCTTTCTCATTTCAAATTCAAATGCAATAAAAGCGGAGCTGCAGGTTAGTCTTGATGAGTTCTTTATCTATCTAGTTGGGACCGTTGATAAACGAGGTCAAATAGTACTTCAAATGCTGATGTTGATGTTTTCTCCAAACTTACTTTCGAAGCATTATTTGACCTCATTTATCAACATTCCCAACTAGACAGATAAATAACTCGTCAAGAGTAACTTGCAGCTCTGATTTTGTTGCATTTGAATTTGAAACGAGAGATATATAACTAAATTCATGAAACAAGCGGTCCATTTTCGGGCCTGATTTCACCTTATTTACTAATAATTCCAACTAGGCAAATTAAAAATTAATCAACTTTAACTTTTAGTTTTATTTCATCGCATTCAGATTTGAATCACACATCAAAATAAAACAAAAAATACATTATGTACTAAAATGAAATTTAGAAACAATATTAAAAACCAAAAATAGAGTTTTATTAATCAATTAAAACAGATTTAATTTGTGGAGGGTACATATGTGATATGCGCCCTCCACAT
>QANZ01008426.1:0-47143 GCA_003254925.1 Chamaecrista fasciculata
TTTTTTTTTTTTTGAAATGGAAAGAATCATTAGTATTTCTTGATGTTGTTGAAATCATTATGCTGAAATTACATATGATTCACCTTTTGTATTTAGTTTGACAAGGAACATATTTGTTATTTGAACAGTTAATAAACACAACGGCAATCATGAAGCTTCTAGTGATTAGCACAGTCCCTAGGAGCAAATGAGACTTTTCTAGCTTCAAGATCATACTCCACTTCAAAATTAATCTGTGCCACGTCACCGTAAACGGAAATTTTGCCTTCTATGGGAACCATAGCAAAGCAAAACAAACTTTGGTTAGGTTTCTGAAGGAGCAAGTTTTGAACGAACAAGTTATGATCAGGATTCAAAGAAACATCAGCATCCTTGAAATGAACCACAAAAGTACTCAATTTATGTTTCATAAGTGAAGTGAAGTCATGATGTTGGAAACACAAGCTATATGGGTCAGGGGGATTCTTCACTGCTTCAATTCCAATGGCTTCCCTTACCAAATTGCTTCAACCTTTTTGTAAAACCTTGATGCAAGATGTGTTAGTGTTGACCCTGAATCAATCACCATGTTACCTGCTTCATTTTCACTACTGCTTATCCTCACGGTCTTATGTCCAATAGTGATTCCTATTTGAGAATATAACAAATTAATTAATAAATGCTAGTAATAAAAATTAAGGTTAAAAGTAAAAACCACATATTTCTACCTCAATTTGCTTAGTATCTAAAGTTCTTTTTGTTGTTATTATAAAAAAGTTCTATATTGTCACCTGTCCGTTTTACAATTTAAACAAAAATTAATCTTTATTCAAATTGTGAAGTTCCATAACAATATTAATTTTTTTTTTTTGATAAGAGTGTGTCTAACAAGTCTCGACGAATTCAAGACTTTATTTATAGAGATTGGAACTGAATACATATTACTTTATTTATATATATTATTTCAGCCAATCATTTGTTAGTAAAATATATGTAAAGTTCTTTTATCTATGGAGACAACCCCATTTGATCTGGAGATATCAAATTTGAGTTTACTAGTGGAGTTTGAAAAGAAAGGCACCAAACAGTAAGAGAATTTGTGACCAATTTGGGGGCCCAATTGTGTAACCAATGAGAAAAGCCCATTCCCAAGCCCACATCCAAACATAGATTCACGAAACGACGCCGTTTGGCCTCCAAACTGAATCACATCCGTGGCCAAAAATCCAACGCTCCCTGTGCCGTCCACGTAGTCGTTGTAGTACACACACTGATTCTGATTCTGATTCGATCTTGAGGAAGCAACTTACAGTATTGTGAGTGACACGACACCGTTTAGTAAGTAGAAGGCTTTGAGGGATCAAATAAGGGAGTGTTTTGAGGATAACACTTCACACATGGCGAGCATTGAAGCCATAATAAGTCGCTTCCTGTGTCTGCGACAACCCATGCCTCCACACGTGGGGTTCCTATGTAGATTTTGAAGATGTAACTACCATCACTCATAACTGGAATAACTGTATTATTATTACTATCGTTATTTTCATCATGATGATTATGATTATGAAGACGATGTTGTCGTTGAAGGAGGCGTTTCGATCGAGAGACGGAGCGAAACGCAGCGTTTTGGAGGAGGCCTTGTTGAGTGATGCGAGGATTGTGAAAGGGTGATAATGGCCAAAAATCACGATGTATGAGGTCGGCGCTATAAGTATGATAATAACCACTGGAAAATGAAAAAAGATGAAGTAGGACTAATAATAGTGGGGAATTCGGAGAGGTTTCATGTTTTATTTTGTGTGTAAATGTGTAATTAATGTGATTAATTGGTGACTCAGGATCGATCGAAACGGATGCTTCTATTTATATAGTGATAGACCATCCCATACAAATATTCGAGTACTTCTACCCCATTATTATTTTATCTCCAATATGAGCTTCCTTTAATTTGTTTTAAAGACGCTTAAATATACTCTAATCATGATTTTTTTTTAAAGATTATTCGTGTAAAATGTTATATTCAATATTTTCAATTATCTACTATCTGAATAATCATAAAAAAAAGGTCACATTAATTTATTGAAAAACATTGTAATAAAGATTAGAAAAACCTATCCCTGTATGATATAGTTATTGATGAATGATGAGGGTGATGCCCATAATGTTTTGGAAGCTGTGGCTAGTTATTTGATAGGATTTTCCTTTACTGATGTGATCTTACAGCACATTATCACTCTTGCTAGGAATTTTGCTTAACCCATGTTTTGGCATCAGTTCCCACCTGCTTTTCTTTGTGCTGCCTAGGTGGCTGACTATAATGTTTGATGTTCACTTTTAATGGAATCTTTTCTTTTTTTCAAAAAACGAAAAAAGAAAGATTAGAAGAAACATATTATATGAGGGGTAAAATGCATTTTGGTACCTTGTGGTTAGGATCGAATTTACTTTGGTACTTTGAAAGACAAAATTTGACACTTTGGTATCTTGAGGTTTGCGCCGTTAGCACTTTGGTACCCTGTGGTTATTTTCCGTCAAGATTTAACCAAAATGGATTCGATCCTAACCACATGGTACCAAAGTGCATTTTAACCTTATATAAATTCGTTTCATATTTTAATATTTTATGAATTGGTTGCTCCACCACTTACTGAATTGGCGCTGGATCTGTTGACTACAAGTCAACCTACGAAAAGCCTATAATGGTGCTGATGACTGGATGAACATTAGTAATTTCAAAATGTTTATATAAATATGATTTTCAAAATTTATTAGGTTATTCCAGCTACTATAACTTTATTATTCTGCACGTGTTTTAAAAACACTTAACTATTCCACAAACTTAAGTCATCCCTTTTCCATCATATAAATTTGCATTTTGTTTCTTTTATTCCCCCAACCCAATGACCCCCCGGCCCTTTTATATATTTAGAGGTGTTAAAATATGAAATGTACCCATTCACTATATTTTAAATTTTGATAATTTTTTGGGTGCATTTTGTTTATTATAAATTTATAATTAATTGGCCAAAGTCTTATTATTTTGGTCCTTCAGTTATACTCAATGTTTTAAATTGGTCCTTTAATTATTTTTCGTTCCGTTTTGGTCCCTCAGTTTTCCAAAATGTTGCACTGTTAGTCTCTCAGCACTTTCCATCCACTTTTTTCGTTAAAAAGAAAAATAAATTTTCATCCCCCAAAAGTTTTAATTTTTTTACATTAAAATCATTTTCTTTTTATAATAGGATCAAACGTAAGAACAAAAAATAAATTAAGATTATAATTGAATTTAAACAAAAACTAACTTCTTAATTTAAATTTAATTATAATCTTAATTTATTTTTTATTCTTACGTTTTGATCCTACTATATAAGGAAAATGACCTTAATGTAAAAAACTAAAACTTTTGGGGGATAAAAGTTTATTTTTCTTTTTCTTTTTTAACAAAAAAAGTGGATGGAAAGTGTTGAGGAACTAACGGTGCAACATTTTGAAAAACTGAGGGACCAAAATAGGACTATGGCCTAATTAATTTTAATAGTTTGTTTCTAGTTCCTGTTCCATCAAAAAAAATAGTTAAAAGATAGTTTGTTGCCTTTAAAGGTTGGCTGAACCTATGAAGCGTGTCCACACGAACAAGGGACAAGAAATAGACACGGACACACTGATATGTCAGATTCTTATAAAATTAGACGACACTGCATGGCATATATTTATATATATAAATAATAAAAAATTTATAAATTTTGATGAAAATATTAAAAATTATAATATCTACTTATAATATATGTCATATGCTCTGTTATAAAAATCGGACCGGACCGGTTGAACCGCGAACCGGCCAGTGGTCNATTATATTAAACTAAATATATTATTTTTTATTTATTTAATTATTAACGGTCCGACCCTAGTTGAACCCCGGTTGAACCATTGAACCTTGAACCGCTGCTTCGGCCGGTTCAATGACCGGTCCGATTTTAATAACCTTGGTCATATGTGATATTATTTTCTAATGTTTGTCATGATAAAGTCACAAAAAATTGATTTTATATTTTTAAACTTGTGAATATGTGTCGTGTGGGTGTCGTACGAGTGTCGGATACGGACACGTGTCGGACACGGCGACACGCTGTCAAAATAAAGTGTTCATGCTTCATAACTTGGCTCAATTGATAAGGAATCAATTTATAACCCACAAGGTCGTGAGTTCGAATCCGCTGCCAATGTGATGGCCTTTGTGGTAGGTGATCTATAAGTACCTCTATAAGCGTTCATAGAGCCTGGAAGCAAGCTCTGGTCTTAGTGAGCCCGCGGGGCGTAACTCACCTAAACTTTCTTTAAAAAAAAAAAAAGTTTGTTTTTAATTATAAGTTGAGAAATGAAAAGTTTTTTTTTTTTTTGCCAAAGAGAAATGAAAAGTTAGCTCATCACATTGCTTAACAATTATATATTTAAATGAACGAATATATCGGACATCTCGTTCTAGCAACAATATAATAATCTAATTCATCATGAATATTGAAATCATCGACTTTCAGCTCTTCCTCTAGAAATATCTTCTAAATTATTAAATAATAAAATAATATAATGAAGGTCAAATGCTCAAATTGATCTAAATGTTTCAGAAGTTTCATATTGGTCTCAAACAGCTAAATGTGATCACATCTATTTTGTTTCAAATTCATATGCAACGAGTCCACAGTTATGTATTGCCTTTGACGAATATTTTCTCTATTCATCAGCAAAAATGGTCAAATCGAGTCTCGAATGGGCTTCTCGTTTCACAATTAAATAGATAAAATTAGTCATATTTCTCTTGTTTCAAATCTGAACATGAAGAATTCAGAGCTATATACGAATGACTATTAATGATCATTTTTGTACTCAGTTGAGACCATCAACACATGAGATCAAATTATATTGGACTCGAAAATGAGTTTGGAATCAAAAAGTAAAATTTATGAAATTTTGATCTCAACTTACTTTTGAACTCAATTTAATCTTATTTGTTCACTGTCTCAGTTAAATAAAAACCTGTTACTTAAGAGTAAAATTATGTAATGTCCAAAATTCAATCGGACAATCTCTTTTACCTAGAATAGTACATAGAATTAAGGCAAAAGTATTAATTTCATCCTCAAACTTTACACCAATTGTCCTTTCGATACCCAATCTTTTTTTGTTGTCAATTTTGTCCTCAGTCTTTCACATTTTCGTCAATTCTATAATTTGACTAACTTCTTTTAATAAATTAACGACAGAATGTATTCTATTTTTCAATTTGAGTTAGGATTTGAGTTTTTTTTTTTTATCAATTTTACCTTGTTATTGTTCTTCTTGTTCTTCTTGATGGTTTCTTTTTTTTTTTTCCTTGCAAGATAGATCATTGATGAACAACATAGGCTATATTATTTGATATTAAAGCTTAAAACCAAAATCGTCAAGCTTCTAGTGATTGTTAGTACAGTCCCTAGGAGCAAATGAGACTTTTCTAGCTTCAAGATCATACTCCACTTCAAAATTAGTCTGTGCCACGTCACCATAAACAGAAAACCATCCTTCTTCTATGGGAACCATTGCAAAGCAAAACAAATTAGGGTTAGGATTCGGAAGAAGCATGTTCTGAAGGAACAAGTTGTGATCAGGATTCAAAGAAACATTAGCACCCTTGAAATGAACCACAAAAGTAGTCAATTTCTGTTTCATATGTGAAGTAAAGTCATGATGTTGGAAACACAAGCTGTATGGCTCAGGTGGATTCTTCACTGCTTCAATTTCAATGGTTTCCCTAACCAAAGCTTCAACTTTTCTGTAAAACCTTGATGCAAGATGTGTCAATGTCGACCCTGAATCAATCACCATGTTACCATCACCTTCATTTTTCCTACTGCTACTTATCCTCACGGTCTTCTGTCCAATGGTGATACCTATTTGAGAGTCAAATAATATAATTAATCAATCAATTGATCGATACCCATGTCCCATAACATGATAATTAAGGTCAACAAGGACAAAATTCTATATATATTATGTGTAAAAAATCCTATGAATTACAAAAATTGATAAGAAAAGATTGCTCTAGATATGTTTGTATTGAGAATTAAAGAGAAGGAAAGGGAGGAAGATAATATATATTGATATCTTTCCCGTGTCTTTCTTAATTAGCTAATTGACAACTAATTAAGGAAAAGAAAAACAAAGGTTAATCCTTTTCAATAACTTTTCTTTGATGTAATGATTTTATCAATCAAATTATTC
This sequence comes from Chamaecrista fasciculata, assembly GCA_003254925.1. Classification (NCBI taxonomy): domain Eukaryota; kingdom Viridiplantae; phylum Streptophyta; class Magnoliopsida; order Fabales; family Fabaceae; genus Chamaecrista; species Chamaecrista fasciculata. The sequence continues at coordinate 6,235 of QANZ01008426.1, forward strand.
ATATAAATAAATTAAAAGTAAGTTACATATAAATTACCACAATGAATATCACGCATCATGTTCTATTCTTCTATTTAACTAAAAAAATTTTGCTAAAGTGTATTTTTGGTCCAATAATTTTTGCTCAGTCTCAATTTGGTCTCACAATTTTTTTTCGTTGCACTTTTGGTCTTATATCTTTGGATCAAGTTGTAGAATTGGTCTCATATATTTGTAAAAAATTCTACATTTTGAGACTAATGGTAGAAATTTTTGCAAATATATAAGACTTAAATTTATAACAAAAAAAGGTATGGGATCAAAAGTGTAACTAAAAAAGATACAGGACCTAATTGAGACCTGAGCAAAAGATATGAGACCAAAAATATACTTTTGCCAATATGTTTTTAGTGAAACTCATTTTATCTTTGTTTTTAGTCACCTATTTGACTAATAAATTCTCCTGCCACTTTACATAATTGCAACAAAAAAAAAATGTGTATTTGAACTAAACATGAAAATTGAAAAGAAAAAAGAGATAATAGTAAAGTGATACCTTGAAGATTGAGGAGGTAATAAGGATCTGCATTTATGGTTACGAAAGGAGTAGACACAACCCCATTTGATCCGGAAATATCAGCTTGGTCCCCCAATTTGAGTTTACTAGTGGAGTTTGAAAAGAAAGGCACCAAACAATACGAGAATTTGTACCCAATTTTGGGGCCCATTTGGGAAATCAAGGAGAAAGGCCCATTTCCAAGCCCAACACTTCCTGACCCGGCCCGTGAAAATTCCCCAATGTTCTTATACGCACATCCAAACACAGATTCATGAAACGACACCGTTTCACCACCAAAATTGATGACATCTGTGGCTAATTCTCCAACGCTCCTCGTGCCGTCCACGTAGCCATAGTAGTACACACACTGATTCGATTTTCCACAATCATGACCTTGAGGAAGCAATGTACAGTGTTTTGAGTGACACGACACCGTTTTGAAGGTTGTTGATTTTGAGGGATTGAATAAAGGAATGTCTTGAGGATAACATTTGACACATGGCAAGCATTGAAGCCAAAATAAGTCGCTTCCTGTGTCTGCCATAGCCCATGTTTCCACACGTGGGGTTCCTAGGTACATTCTCAACATGTAACTACCATCATTGATTGGGACTAAATTGTTAGTATTTTTTTGAGGATGATGAAGATGACGAATGAGGCGTTTGGATCGAGAAACGGAGCGGAACGCAGCGTTTTGAAGATGGTCTTGATGACTCATATTGGTAGAGTTGTGAAATGGTGAGAGTGGTGAATAATCACGATGTATGAGGCCAATAGTTAAACCGCGTGATTTATGAGAAAGGAGAAAGAATAGTAGGAGTGAGAAAGGTTTCAATTTCATCATCATCATGATTTCAAGACAGAGAGATAGATAGAATATAATGTGATTGATGAATGGTACGGTGAGTGATGAGGAACAAAAGGATATATATGCTTCAATTTATAGAATTAGGAGAGATGCCTTTGGTTGGTTAGTGGCTTATTAGTGCGGTCTTGCATTATTAATTTACGCTTTTATATATAGTACATGTGATTTTAAATACAGGTGCAATATTCTGTATTAATTCTATAAGTTTAATTATTGATTAGTTCCGCTACACTAGCTAGCTAGTGTCATCATTCCACTATTTATACTCTATGGATCTTTATCCTTATGATCTTATCCAATTGTTTTAAAGACACGAGCAATAATGGTCGGAAGGATCTAGACATTTATTAATATTGGTATTATACATTTCAACTTTAATTTGTGGCTCCATTATACTTTCCGCTGCTCTATCATTATTCGTAGGCAAAGTTTTCAATTTGTGTTGGGATATGGGTCCACCCTTGGTGGATTGGACCCAATCAGATTTGATCCAAATAATAATATTTTATTATTATTGAGAGGATTAATTAATTTAATTAATTAATTATTTTTGTGAGGATCATGAAAGGCAGTTGAGATTTATTTGGGTATGTATCAGAATCTTTTATGATTAAAAGATATCATTCTCATTTGATAAATCTCATTAATATTTTTATTAATATAAAAATATTAATAACCCACACACACACACGTTGAATAACTTCCATTTATATATGGAAGGTGGAGAAAAAAGAGGAAGTGAGGTGGTTTCATTTTCTGCTGAAGTGAGGCAGTTTTCTTTTTTCTAGAAAGAAGAAAGAAGCGTGTGTGAAGGAATAGAGGAGTAGAAAAATACTCTGGTTCTTGGTCTTAGTTTTGCTCTCTTGGAGAAGGTGCATTTGCTGTGTATAATGCGAAAGCGTAGATTCGTGTTCGAATTTGTGACCGAGTCTTCGCGTGGGTATGTGGATTCCGTTATCCAGGTACGCCCGAAACCTTTCAGTGGTATCAGAGCATGGTTACGATGTTGTTTTTTTTATATATGGTTACCGTATCTTTCTTTTCTATATGTATGGTTGCCATGGATATATCAACATCGCATGTTTGTTTTTTTTTTTTCTGTATGTTTCGATTGTGCTCCCATATATGTGTTTATATTCAAGAATCATGACCAGAATTTTGATTCTCAATACATATTGTGGGACGATTCGTAGTGTAGTTATCGTTTTTTTTATTATATGTATAAGTGGGGAAATTTTCGAGTTCTGAAAAGTATGTTTTTAGACTCTGAAAATTATACCAATGCGTAGAGCACGAAAAAATAAAAATTTTGATATAAAATTTGCGCAAAACGGAGTTCGGATGAGAAAGTTATGGCTCTGGGAAGCTTGTGGGACGGATCTGAAATTTCTGCACAGTGCTGGAGGTTGAAGACAACCCAAAACGGCGTCGTTTAGCCGTTTAATAAGTAAAAAAAAAAACTTTGAACCGGACCGGTTTGGTTCAGTTAGACCGAACCGGTCTAGGCCCAATAATATAAAAAAGAAAAAAAAACAGATTAATTATAAAAATAAATAAAAATGGGCATATAATGCCACGTGGCGAGTGACACCACATGGCACCTCGGTGAGGCGCGTGAACAGCACCATTGCGAAGCCGTCGGCGAGTGGAGTCCGTCCAGGGGGCGCGTGTCGCCAACAAAGCAGGATACGGCGGCGCGTGTAGTACACTCGCCAGTGTTGCAAGTGGGAAATGCAGTTTTTCGATTTTTCTGCTGTTTCTGCCTTCTCGAGGCGCGTGAGAGCGCGTGTGGTGTCCGATCAGGGTTCCGTTTGTCTCTAAAAATCTGTAAATTCGAGATCTTCAATTTGATATATCATATGATATATTTTAAAGATGTTTCGGGTCTGTTTAGTGATTTTTTGATAAATACTTATTTTCTTTTAATTCTTTTATGTGAAAAGAAATAAAGAAAATTTGTGTCTTTATAAAAAAAAATAATGTTATTATTTTTTTTCTATGTTACAAGGAGGCAAGAGGCTTCAAGTAACAATGAAATCACTAAATATAATACATTAGAATTTTTTTCGTTTTGAGACGGTAAAATTCACGAAAATGTATCTCTTGATGAGAATCTTGAGGAAGACCCAAATAGAAGATCCGATGAGGAATTAGAGAAAATATCAAGGAGGATCAGAGGATCCAAAGGTAGACCTTGACGAGGATCATCATCAAAATGGGCCTTATGAGATGATGATTTCTAGCCCAACGTTTTTTGACATAATTTCCCTAGGACGCCCTAAAGTTGGAGTTGGAGTTGAATTTTGTTTTTCAAGGTTCGTGAACTCTCTCAAACGAAGTGGAGAACGTAGAGGAAGGAGAAGAAGAAGACCATCTACTCACTCCGACTCGGGCTGTGAAACTTTTGATGCATAAGATTTAGCATTTTTTTTTTATGTCAAAACTAAGGTTGTTGATAGCATAAAATTGTGAATAAAATATTTCTTAGATTGGACCATTAAATTGGTTGCCTTTCTAACATGAAAACACCAAAACCTAGGAAAACAAGGGACTTTGCGATAGATTATTTTCATAATCAATGTTTATTGATATGTATGGTGTTTGTGGTTCCCTTCTTTTTCCTAGCTTTAACATTGATGTGATAAATGTTTGCTATGTTTTGTATGTTGTATACATTTTATATGCTTATTTGAATTAAGTATATATATGTGAGCTTTAATTATTATTTGTTAATAATTGAAGTATGTTTCTCATAAGTGGGAGCTTTTAGANATAATTTTATTTTATTTTTCAATAATTAGACTAAAATAACAATCATCACTCAAATATTAAATAACTAATTAAATTTGACTGCTAAGTCATCTCCAATAATAATAAGAAAGTCTTACGTCCGAGATATTTTTTCAATTTATAATTTTCTCTATAATTTCAAAAAAGAAAGAAGAAAAACTCTCGAGTTCAGTGGATAAGTAGGTAGAAACTTAAATTCTCTTCCCACTATCAAGTATTGTGGGTTTGTACCAAACCCTCTCTCAGTATGTAATATAGTATAGTGTGTGAAGCGGCATCACCGTTTTATAAATGAGACATGAGGCAAATATATATATGTGGCCTAATAATATAGCAATATACGTGTTCCATTTGATTACACCATTGCATGCTTATCACTTTCCATGAATAAGACAATACGGGAAACTCTTGATTGCCACTCATGCTTAGTAGAATTAGTAAGTAATCATACATTTATGGTTGCTATGTCATTTCATTGAATTGATAGGTGTTGTGCAACGTAACACATGTTTATTTGGACATAAATTCCCACGAATTGTATTATTTTCGCCAAAATACACAATCCAAATAGTGTCATAGTAAAACTAAGTGCGGACGGAATGAGAAACTCTTGAATACCTAATTTTAAAATATATAATTTAATCCTTAAAATATATAATTTAATCCTTAAAAAATTTATGGCTCGTTACAAATTAATCTTCATGAATATTTAAAAGTTGACACTATACAATCCAGTCTCCCGAAGAGATTAAATAAAATATCTCAAAAATTTTAAAATTAAATAACAACACCTATATAATTTAAATTCTAAATTAATAATTTACTAAAAACTAATAAATATCCAAGGGCTGATCCTCGGGAAAAGGGTTCGAATTTTCTAAAGTTACTCATTTTATTCAGTGACAGATACTATTTGTAATTTAAATCTGTGCATTAATTCTCCCAATTAGGTCTTTGTTGACATTCCCATCATTTGGGGTTCGATGTGTATAAAAAAAACACCAAAGCTTTAGCTACTAATTTTTGAGTCATCGGACTAAATATTTTAACTTCGAGATTTATGTAAAATAATATAATATATTATGGGTTTGTGATTAACGATTGTGAGAAATATTGCGTGACGTTGGTATGGTCTAATATATTATTTTACACAAACATCGAGATAAAAAATATCCAATCCAATGACTTAAAAATAGGTAGATAATGCTATGATCCTTTCTAAATCATTACTTGCGGTTAATGCTACAAAAATCACGTTTGCTATGGCATTTGATTTTTTTGTTTCTTTATCTCTCCTCTGGCATGCTACTGCATTTTCATTTCTGTTTTTTTTTAATTCAATTTTGTAGGAAAATGTGTACATTTTAAGAAGAAAAAATCATTAAAATCATTAGCTCTATCTATAGAGCTTTTCAAAGTATTACCCTCGAAGGAAAACTAAGTACACCTACAATTGCAATGACAAATGACGTGGTTGAAAAGATGATTAGGAAGTTACTAAAATTTCCATCAATATGTTAGCAGGTAAACAACGGCATCATTACATAATACTCTAATGCAAACGGAATTTTCCATGGAAAGTGAAAATGCCCACTAACCACATAGACTGAGACGACGTTATTTATGAAGATATCGTATGTGAAGTTGTCTTTCTATCTTTATGCTATTGCCCACTCCAAAATTTAGTCAATCACATCCTCCATTCATGTGAACGCGTAGACCATAAATAAGTCTAATCACCATCAGATAAGAAATTTCTTAGGCACTCACTTCAAGTTATATGCACACTATCTAACTTTCTTGTTTTTCCAATTCTAGTTGCTATATTCAAGAAAATTTGTTAAGAAAAGAGTACCGACATCAGAATGTACAGTTTCAGATAAGAATCCTCTAGATTTTTTTAATCAATATTCATTTCATATTTTATAATTATTTTCTATTATATCTTTTTTCTGTCGAAGGTTGATATTCCATTTCTTCTATGTCACTAGCAAATGGCGTGATAATAAGAAATGGAGATAATGGACTCTTACACATGTCAATGGCAATTGGCGTGGCAGATCCACTAGCTTGTAGCTTCACGTCGGCACTGTTACAAACACAGAGAGAGGAAAAATAATTGCTGCCACAAAACAATAAGACATGCATGTATCTGAAATAAACTACTAACAAAAGGTTCAATATCTAATTCAATTTGTACCCTTCATACGTAGTTAAAATTTGTTTAATTCTTAGCATGCGTCTATTATTGCATGAAAGTCAAAATGTCAAATAGGGACATCAATAAAGGAATTCTTAGCATGCGTCTAAATAAATTATATATATTCTGGCACCACCAAATCTTGCAGCAAAGATGCAATTCAACACCAAAATTTTATATACTAAAATATCATGGAAGTGAGGGGAAAATGACAGAGAAGGGAACTACAAGACTGTACCAACGTCACGCAATATTTCTCACAATCTTTGATTCCCCACGTGCCAGCCTTTTCAAACAGGGACTCAAGAAGCCAACAGATAATTAAAGCAAAAAGTGCTTCTAGCAACTTTTCAGAAATCATCATTCATAGCTATAATCCTCCTCCTCATAGTTGTATCCCTCATCCACGTTCTCATCAGGAAGGTTATTTTCATACGACCCGTCTATATCATCCGTATCCTCAAATTCTTCCACAGATCCCAGCTCATCACCCCTGTTTTTGTACTTTAGCTCGGTCTCTAAATTATCATGATCATCACTACACAACTCATATCGTGCTTTCTTGGAGTTCTCCATTGCCGTCTGAGTATAATGAGACGAAAAACATTTTTAAAAAATTAGAACATTTCAAGCTTTTCATTCTTGAAAGAATTTAGTATAGTCCTCAAAAGACATCATTCAAGAACAGTAAATATAACGGGCCAAAAAAAAAAAAACAGTAAATATGAGTGGAGACTTTGAAAAGCTATCTACTATGTTCTCCATTTACCAATACACCTCTAATGCATAAACGAGTTTAACAAAAATATTATATATATATATATATATATATTCCACCGTTTTCCTTTTTTGAAAAAGTATAAAATAGTAAAAGAATGTCGAATAGGCAGATAATGCACAGTTTAGTGGGTTGACAATCATAATTTTGAAGCCAATAGCCCCATAACTCAAAAAGATTGATCCAAGATATTTTCAATATATCATATGCACAATTTAGACATATAACAAGGGAGATATACATTTTCAAAGATAGTGGGGGTTGATAATCGTTTTCTGAAATACTAGCAAAATAAAAGCACATTGTCATTTTCTGCTAATGATGTTAAGCACAGACTACTACTGATTTGACAATTTTTAAACTACGGAAGTATCAAGGTGGAATAGACTCTAACCACAAGTACCAAAATAAAATTTACCCTTTAAATTAATATATGCAAATGACATAGACAATAAAGATCAGTTATAGAAACAACTAATTCAATAAGTTACGTGGCCATTGCACAGAACAAAGTCTAGTCCCTTGCATTTTGTAATGGAGCCAAACTTAAGGCAAAAAGGAAAAATGTTGACAGAGACTTACAGGTTCATCAAATAATTTCTCCACCATTTCAAAATTGACTTTGGAGCTAAGCCTCTGCAAATTATTCAAGTGAATACATATCAATCAGTAACTGGGGAAAAGATTCCGAAGCAACAAAACAGAGAAATCAACTTAAATCACATCCATGGATGATTGGATCTAATTGGCTTAAACCAGAAGAAAAACTAGAAACACAAATAGAAAATATCATGTTGGTTAATACAATTACATGAACAAGATAAAACACAGACAATTGAGAACACAAATGCTCAACTGCAATGAGGACCTAAAACTAAGCCTTATCCACAAAATGCTCAATTACATTTTGCATTGATTGAAGGGCTAAAGTATATTGTACATTCAGTGGCAAAAACGAAAGAGAGAATCTGACTTTATTGAACTCTGCAACAAAAATGCTCCCATTACATTATTTTACACAACCCTTGTCTGACCATCCATTCTTCAAGTTCAAAATTGATCTCTGGTCTTTTCCTTCATTACCAAAACCAGCACAAAGAATGTAAACCACTCCTTCAATTCCTTAAAAGGTGTATGACTATCATACGCTTGACATAATGGAAGAAACTTAGAAAATAGCACAAAATTTAAAAGCTATTACTAGTTTTTAGTTGCTTTTCTTTCCTTGTGAAAGGAAAAAAGATTTTATGTAAGACAAGAGATCAACAATAACAGAAGGGGAAAACCAAAAACCATGCTTATATATAAGTATGTGTAAACAAAAGGACATGCATGAAATTAATCTAATAAATAAATTACATAAATAGGTTTCAAGGACATTATTGAAAAATCACCTTTTTCCTAATCATCTGGTCAGTGGCTTCTGCAGCAGATTGGGCAGGACCTGAACTCTTTGCATCTTGAGTTCTCAGTTTCTTTCCCTACAGTTGTTTATTTCAACAAAACCGAAAAAATTATAGATTTGAAGTCTTGCTATAGTTTATTCCAAGCCAAAGATAGTTTGATTCTAAAAAGAAAGCCAATTTATAAGACTGCATATAACAGTTCGACCCACTCTAAACAAATTATACAATGTTCAATAAGAAACAAAACTAGAATCACTGCAATTATAATACTTTAATTGATTGACTTTATTTGCTAAGTTACCATAATGTACCCAGTGATTCAGCGAACAAACTATAAAATGCATTAGTTTACCACACCATACATTTATAAGTAATATGTGTTATTAACAATTCAACATGCAATTTGCAGGTCTCGGCTTTACTTTTTCTTAACCTCTTAATAACAACAAAAGCAAGACGTTCTTCTGCCATTCCAATCCCATCAAAGTATGGCCATAAAGTTTCTCCTTCAAAACCATGTGCTTACATATCAGACTTCAACTTCATTAATCACTACTTTTAAATTCCAATTCTGCAGTTTACCCAAAAAAAAAAACTACAAACTAGTCAGTTCCTCAAAGTTTTTCAACTAGAAAAAGTATGCTATTAAGCAGATTATTGAAAGACAAACAAAAACATCATTTGAAAAACTACGTTCTTCTGTCCTTTCAAAGTTATTGGTGTAACTTCAATTTAACTCTAGCATTGCTTTCAATTCAAATGTGCACGAACCCCCCAAAAAAGGGGGGAAAACTATATATATAAAAAAATCAATAGTCACCTTTCGGGATTTTGCCACAGATGCCTTAAGCTCACCTTTCTTACCAGCTGCTTTCTTGGCAGCTTGTTCCTGAGGGAGTGACCATATGAACCAAGTTAAGAGTGACCAATTTAAGGGCAAGGACAAGCAACAAACTTCCGGTGTTGAATTTAAATCATGATAAAACATTATCTAGCAATATTAAAAAGAAAAAAAAAGGTTGCAAAAGTCACTTTTACCTTCACATACTCGCAGTTTAGTTGTTCCCATATAATCTTCTTGTAATTTCTCTCCTCCTCATTGTGAAGGTAGACTTGAACCTATGGAGTGTACACATTTTTGGAGGGGAAAAAGCAATGAATCAAAAAAATTAACAGCCAGATAATGATTAAAACACATTAAAATTATACTTGGAACTTAAAAGCAGCACAAAGATAGAATAAGGGCATAGCTACAATGAGAATCAGAATAAACATCAGGGGTACAAGAATCAGAATCTAAAAAAGCTTGAATCAAGAGCGAAAAAAAAATTATATGAAGCAGGTTCCATCAAGGAGTTTAGCTGAGTTTTGAAATCATGGCCACTGTACCACTTCAATGCTATAAATCATGCCCACAGTTTATACTACAGTTTAATGCACCAAAGTGGAACCATTTAAATTTGGAAGCTAAATTTTCTGCAGGTTTTGGATCTTGGTTGCCTCCATGAAGATCCAGTCATTTGGGACTTATTTGGGCATTGCTTTATCCACTAATTTAACCCTTGAATGTAATAACCCCTGAAAGGACATAGGTCTTACTTCTTAGGAAGCATATATATTTTCTATTTATCTAGTTCTTTCCTGGAACAAAGTTTCAGCTTTGAATGAGACCAAGCAAGGTAATGTTTCCTTTCCTTGATAGAACTATTGTCTATGAAGTATGAACACCTTAAGATTTTTCACAATCATTATCGACCATAAAGCTAATTTAATTCTTGTTCTGCCTTTTTACTGTGTACTACTACATCACTAATTTTAAAAAGACAGAAATATGAGCATTACTAGTCAAATGGACAAAGGAACTCTAGCAAACACTTTACTTAGAATACAGATAAACGAAATAGTAAATTGAAGATCTAACAGAAGAAAAACATGTCAAGTTAGATTGCACAACAGTGCCATGTCAAGTCAGGCACCTCCAGATCATCAATATCAGAAAGACTTTCTGATTCATCGTGAGTTTTTGCTTTCATATCATGTTCTCTAGGTGATTCAACATGCCCGTCATCATCAGTAGCCTCATTCTCATCATCAAACCCTGAAAGCATTGTAGAAAAATTATGAATCAATAACTGCAGGCAGAATACTTCTAGTCGCCTAAAGAGAGATAAAGGGAAAAAAAAAACCAACCAATGCTTTCGGGCTCCGAGTCACACAATGCTTCCTTTCGAATTGCACTAGCAGCATTGAATGATTTTCCAAACTAACCAAAAGAACAAGCCAATAATGCATTAGACTTGGAGTCTTAATTAGTTGCTGACTCTTCTAATATTAATAAGTAAGGAGGGAAAACTAGCCAATCCAAATTGATGTTGGGTAATGATAATATATGGCTTAAGAAATGATGGTCTCTTTTAAAGACAGACTAAACATAATTTGCAAGGACACCTTCTCTCAGAAGTAATCTTGCATCAGGTTACCAGAATTGATGTACAGTAGTGACAAGTTAGTAGCTTAGCACTAAACTATGAGATAATAAATAATTTCTTCTTATTGCTCCATATGGAATCATATCTTATGCATGAAGTACAACTCTTACAGCATGTGTCCCTGCCCTGGAGTTTGTAGACAGCTTCATTTGTCTCAACCCTAAGATAAACTAATAATTTGATGGAATTAAACAGATTTTGTCATAGCAAACTTCTTTATGTTGATAATTATTGTATCATTGCCTACCGCTTGAGTTCTTAAACTTTTTTCTCGTACTTTTCAGACTACATGATCTCTATGTTGCAGTTTACTACAATTTTAATGCATATAATTAGCAAAAATCTCTTATACAATAAAGTGAAAAATAAACATGAGTACTTACAAAAAAGAAACAGAGAAATGCATACTACCATAAGACCTAGAAAAGGAGTACTTACACCACTTGTTTCATTAACACATCCCTGAGAAAGTGGTGTCATGTTCTCCTTCGATGCACGCGGGAAAGCAGGATGATTCAAACCACAGAGTTTTAAACTGCTCAACACAAGAAAAGGACAATGTCCTCCAGTTAAGAAAATTAACAACTAACACTGTGAAATCAGTCAAACACCAGATAACTAAGAACCAGTGAATTAAATAAAACAAACCAATGATCCTATATTCCCATGAGCATAAATACAAATGTGCAAGAGTCTCCCCATTATTTATCGGACAGAACAGATATGAAGCATTTCAACCTTGAATCGTGAGTACATTACCTGAGGCTTTACTATGAGATTCCGATGACGACGAAAAGGAATATGGATACAGATATTAAGAAGGGAAACAGAAAAGAGAAGGTAAAAGTCGCAGAATCGAATCTCGGAAGGCAACGACGTCGGGGATGAACGGCGAAGAAGGCTTCGATTTTAGGGCTTACAAAAGGAAACAGTATGTCGGGGGTATTGAAGAAAGAAGGCAGTAGGAAAATGAAGAATGTGAAGGCATCAAAAAAGTTGACGGTTCGATTTACGAAGGCGCCTAGCCAAATAAATAGAGACTCTTTCTTGATTTCCCGGGAACTAACTAAAATATATAGGCTATTTCAGTCCCTCAAATATATTCAAACTTCTGTTTTGGTCTTTCAGATTTTTTATATTCCATTTTGTTCCTCAAATTTTCAAAAAGTTATCCTTAATCAGTTTTAAATTTATCCACTCTTTCCTTAAAAAGAAAAAATTGACTTTAATTCTCCAAAAAAAAATTATTATTTTGCATTAAAATTTTGGGTAAATTACAAAATAGGGTCATGTGGTTTGGCCCTATTTCAGATAGGGTACATGTGGTTTTAAAAGTTTCAAATCGGGGCCTGAGGTTATCTCCATTTGCAAAATAGGATCTAGGGGGTTTTGGCCGTCCAAATTAACGGTGCACGTGACTATCACGTGCACCCAAAGGCTTGTGCTGCAAACACCTGAAGCACTCCTTCATTTTCACGAACCATTCGATTATCACACCCAAACCTGAACTCTTCATCTTCATCTTCCCTGGCGACTTGTTCCTCCACAATCGCTGTCCTATTCGCCGCCGCCGACGACGGTGCCGGCGGCACACCTTCTTCTTCCTCCTCCTCATTCTCCCTACTCAATTCCTCCAACGACTTCCCTTTCGATTCCGGCACCAGAAAAGTGAACAACATTCCGGCGAAATTAATCGCTCCCAGCACTATCAACGAATTCTTCATCCCTATACCCGTCGGATACCCCGCATCCGTCTTCTTCGGATCTGTACTCTGCGCCGCATACAAAAACCCAAACGCTCCGACAATCGCGCCGGCCTTCCCCGCCGCCGCCGAGATACCATGACACGTGGACCTCAGCCTCGCCGGGAATATCTCCGTCGGCACCACGACACCAGCTCTGCTATCAACTTCAGCTTTTTGACGTCTGCGGACAGATTTCTCATCAGATTTATCGCCTCCCCCATCCCCAATTTCTGCAAGAGGCACATACTTAGCTACTGCATTATCCCCGGTGAGTAAGTCTTCAACTGAGTTTCTTGACTTTTGATGACTGTTAGGTGGCAGATCTGACATTGCTGAGGATTTGGAAAGCCACTCATCTCTAAAATAATCTGAATTGGTAGAACTATATACTGCCATTTCTGTTCCTTCAGATTTATCCCCCGGATTAGAAGATGTGAGTCCATAATATTTCTGTAAAGTGGTCATTGCAGGAGACGTGTTCTGCCGGGGTGCTTTCAATCTTAAAGATCGGATAGATTCCTGCAAATTATTGGATTGTCCTATATGAGGCGGTCTCTTCTCAGGGCTATTATCNAAAAAAAAAAAAAAAAAAAAGGTCAAGGTCACTTTGGTCCTAGATGTATACTTTAATGTTTACTTTGGTTCATTATGTTTTTAAATATTCAAATTGGTCTGAAATATTGGCCACATAATTCATTTTGGTCTTAAATATTGGTAAAATTTTCATTTTAGTCCCAAACTATTGAATTTGGTCATATTTTTCTCTCATTTCACGTTCAAATGATTTGTTAAGAGGAACTCATAGCTCTGAATTCGTCACATTTAAATTTGAAACGAGAGATATATGATCAACTTTACTTGTTTAACCATGAAATGAGCGGTCTGCTTTTAGGACCAATTTAACCTCGTTTGCTAACGGCTATAATTGGATAGAGAAAGTATCATTTGAAAACAATACATAGCTCTAAACTCGTCAAGTTTGAACTTGAAACAAGTCATATTCAATAGCTTGGGACCAAAATAAAATATTTTGCAAACATTTAGGACCAATTTAAACATTTTGAAACATAATGGACCAAAATGAATATTAAGGCATACATTTAGCACCAAAATAGCCTTTTAACAAAAATAAAATATTAATTTATTGACAGGAACAGCAGTCCAAAACCCTAATTCTTCATATAGACCTCCACACTCCACAATCGACGCTACCTTCTTATCAATCTATCATCACTCTGTAACTATGGCTGAACGCGGCGGCGGCGGAGATCGTGGCGGCTTCGGCCGTGGCTTCGGTGGCCGTGGAGGACGCGGCGACCGTGGTCGCGGAGGCCGCCGTAGAGGCGCCGGTCGCCGTGAAGAAGAGGAAAAATGGGTTCCGGTGACCAAACTTGGTCGTCTCGTCAAAGAAGGAAGAATCCGCAGCCTCGAACAGATCTACCTCCACTCTCTTCCAATCAAGGAATACCAGATCATCGATACCTTGGTCGGTCCTAGCCTCAAGGACGAGGTCATGAAGATCATGCCGGTTCAGAAGCAGACTCGGGCCGGTCAGAGAACCCGGTTCAAGGCATTCGTTGTCGTCGGCGACGGAAACGGACACGTCGGACTCGGCGTTAAGTGTAGCAAGGAGGTTGCTACTGCCATTCGTGGAGCTATTATTTTGGCTAAGCTTTCGGTGATCCCTGTGAGAAGAGGTTATTGGGGTAATAAGATCGGAAAGCCACATACAGTTCCGTGTAAGGTTACCGGGAAGTGTGGTTCAGTCACTGTGCGGATGGTTCCTGCTCCTCGTGGTGCTGGAATCGTTGCTGCTAGGGTTCCGAAGAAGGTTTTGCAGTTTGCTGGAATTGAAGATGTCTTCACTTCTTCGCGAGGATCGACCAAGACACTTGGAAATTTCGTCAAGGTTTGATCTAGATTTCACTTCTTTTAATTATTTCAGTCTCTTGATGAGGTGTTACTTGGATATTTGTGGAAATCGGCGAAAAAATGCGTAGCCATATTAGTATGCTTGGATTAGGTGTTACTTGAATGTTTATGATCGATAGACGGAGTTAAATTTTATTGACTTACTAATCAGGAATTTGTCTGAAGCAATGTTGATGTTTTAGAGTTCTGCTGTTTGTAAGGCATTCACATATATGTTAAAATATGTTTATACAGCATGGAATGTGGAAGCATCAGTTTTTATTCATACTTAGTCTGTATTTGGAGAATTTTTTCTACAATGGGCTTCTTATTTGGTAGATGTTGCAAATTTTTACTGTAAATAAATTCCCCAAGGGAATGCCAGAGATCTAATAATGTGCTTGATACCTGGTAGTTTAAAATGACTTGTCAAAATTGAAAAGTTTCGTTAGAATTGCGAAATCTTGTATGAGCTGTTACTGAAGTTGATCAATGATAGTTGATGTCTTGTCTCCTAATCTTTCTACAGATAAATTCCCGTTGGTAATGCTTTCTTTTTGTGCAGGCAACTTTTGATTGTTTGCTGAAAACTTATGGATTCCTGACGCCCGAGTTCTGGAAAGAAACCCGCTTCACCAAATCTCCATTCCAAGAGTACACTGATCTACTGGCAAAACCAACAGGAAAGGCCCTAATCCTGGAGGAAGAGAGGGTGGACGCTTGAGCTTGCATGTTGCATTTCTTAACATTTTGATGTTGTGGGATGCAGTGGATCCTAAGGATGTTTTTATAGGAACTGGTAATTAAGTGTTTTGCTGCTCGTGTATTTTTCTTCCTAGCGTTTTCGACCAGCAGATTTTTTTAATAGTACTTGTTCTGTTATTTTTTCAGTTTCAATTCAACGGATATTTACCGAGTTTCAAATACAAGAGATACTTTTGTTCCAATGTCGTCTTTCCTTGATGAGACATGTTTCTAGTCTAGTTCAATTGGCCTCCAAACCATACCCTCATTAATTTGCAAATTTTATCCATTGATGAAATTTAAATTGAATCAAATGCAAGGATCACAATTCACCTGCATTGCTGTTTGTGAAAGTTTCTATCAGAAATAATTTTTGCTAGCAAGCTTTTTAACCTCCGGGAGGCCGGGCCAGGGCTAAGTTCTCCGGAGTTCCCAGCTCTCAGATTAGAGCATGCTCTGTGCTTATCACCCTGGGAACACCATCCCCCAAAAGAAAATTGCCCAGGCTGCCTATTGAGAAGCTCTCTGTCAATTTTGTCGAGAACAGGATTGTTCTTCTTGAATTTCCGGGCAAATGGGCGGCAACTCTGAACCATTTTCTGATAATCTTTAAGCCCTAGTGACCTAGGGTGTTGCTTTGGAGGGTTGTCCCAAGTAATGTAGTGGAGGTCACTATTTGCCGTGGTGTTCTTGTAATCTTTAGAGTTGCATATTACTGTCTGGAAATATCCTTCAGGGGATGAGACGAAGTTGGTGTAGTATAGGAGAAGGGTCCTTGGCAAATTTTCCCACCCCACAATGCAATACTCAGCGAAAGATCTTGATATCATTGTCCATGCTGAACCTGAATTTTGGAATCCGGTTAAAATAATGATGCACAAGCTTAGCAGATAAAATGATGTGTAGAGGAAGAATAATAGCAAGATAAGTTTGTTTAATTAAAATATAATAAACATACAAGTTGATTCTTGAAAGCAATTCAGTTTCTTAAAAGTCTTGTTTTTACATTTTAATCTTTTTAAAGTTGTTGAGGCTTTACAGTTTTATCCTTTAAGTTTATTTTTTATATACTAATTTTTAAGGTCCAAATTATTAAAATGTTCTAGTTCTATTTTGTAGGACTGTAAACTAAAATAAGGGTGGCCCACGCCTCCCACTAGGTGGGGTCTAAGAAGGGTCAAGATGTACGTAGTTTTATTCCTGCGTTGTAGAAAGGTTGTTTTCAAGATTTGAATTCGTGACCTCTTGCTTATCGGAGAACAACCTTACTTAAATTTGAGTTAATAACTACATATATTTATTCATTAAAATAGGTACATTAGTTGCTTCCCTCTTTTTCCTGAAACTAGGATCTTGCAGTGTCCTAATGGAGGTTGTGGGGTCTGTCGTAGCCGATAATGATAGATAAAGCGGTTGAAAGCACATTAGGCACCTCAAATCTGGATAGCCCTTCAATATCATAAACCATTTGCTCTTCCATGAATTGTGGGCTATGCCTTTCACAATCAGTGAGAACTGAAAAGGACATTTTTGGCAGCTAACGGTTGAATCCATTCCAGAACATTCATCATGAGAAGCTCAATCATAAAACACCAATTCTGGCACACCATAGACGTTTCATATTATCTGATGAAGAAATACTAAATTTATTCTTCCTTACGAGTTTCCAGAATTCAGTGTATCAGATGCATCTGATAATAATGTATATATATTGAGAATAAAAACAACTTGGCTGAAAGTGAAGAGGAGGAATCGACGCAAAAGTATACAACTTGTCCAGAATAAGCTTTAAGTTTTAGGGGCAAAACCTGTATAGAGTTTAAACGATGTTGGCAGATTCCTTTGCTTGGAGACCCACCAAATTTCTGATTTCCTGAGGCTATACAATCCTGGGTCTATAATCATAGGCTTCCCTCTCTTATTACTGAAATCAAGTATTAACAAATTTCAGAATTTTGGTAAGAAAAATAATAAAACATGAATTAGTCTCTAAGAATTAACAATTCAATTCTAAAAAGTCGTAGTATCAATACATTTTGTCTTTTTAACCTTAGGAGTTAGGACCAAGTTATATATTTACTCTAAGAAGAACAAGGCATCAAAACATCAAGATCTTATAAAGAAACTTACAATTTCCAACCCAAGTGACTGCTATGGTGTATGAAATTGATATCTCTTGGCAACCCAGAAAAGGCTTGGATCAGATCTGCAGAGAAAAAAGATGATTCACCCCAGTTAGAATGCATTCTCATTTGTAAAATCACCATTAGCAAAACCATTCACAAATCACAATTCAGAATTCACAAATGCTTCCTCATATATCCAACACTGATAAAAAAATAAAAATAAAAATAAGGCCACTCACCTTACCATCTTGTGTGACCAATGGATAATCAGATGCACTAAGATTAATAAACCAATCCCATTGACAAGTCCTCAGAAGCATGGCCATAGCATGAAGTGTGGTAGAAAGCATGGTTGGTCCTTTATAAGTGACTAAATTACGCTTTCTCACTATCCAAACATTACCCACTTCACCAAAAACAGGATCACTAGCCACAAACTTAATTACATCCTTATGCTCTTTTTCTGGAGCCCCATAATCCATGTGAATCAGATAGTAATTCCCAGGATGGTACAAAGCTCTTAGCAACCTCTTGAGCTTGATGGAATCTCCTCTTGATGCAGATATCAAGTAGGCAAACTTCACTGGGTATGATGATGTTTTACTGGTTTCTGAGATATTGAAGAAGCTCTTAATAATAGGATGGGAAGTGGACTTGGGCATGGTTAATCTGATGAGAATGTAAGGAAAAAGGATCATTGTTGAGGTTAGAATGAAGGAAATCATGAAAATCTTGATACCCATTTGAGAGAAAATTGCCAAGAAAAGGAAGGGAAAGTGAGAAGAATTATGAGTAATGAAAGGAAAAAGAGGGAGTTATATGGTTAAATAGTGGTCCTGTTTGGATTGAAGATAATATAATGGGTGGGGAAGTGTGGGAGGTGTGAAGAGTAAGGTTTACATCTTTTGGGTTCTTTTCTTTGGATGCAAGGCCTTCTTCATTTGTTAGTTCATTACTGGGTGGGGAAGATAAGGACATAGATTCCAACGAAACAGCACTTTTAATCTCGCTTTGTTAAAACAATAATAATAATAATAATAAAATGGGTAAATTAATAATCTAGTTGCTGTATCATATGAGTGTCTTTATTTTAGTCCTTGTTCTTACATGTCCATTATTTTTACAATTATTTTTGTCCTTGTTCTTAATTAAGGAGGAGAAGATACTTAAGAAGCAAGAGCTTTGGAGTACTCAGTAAATCTGTTCCTTGGACAAAAAGCTACGAGACCACAATGTTCTTATTTAGACAAAGTTGAAAATGCTGTGAAGGAATGGAGACTTCTTTCTCTTTTCTTAGGAACAGTCCTCTGGAGTGACTTGATAAGATTGAAGTAAATGGTCTCTTCGTGTTCACAATTAATTTAAGTAAGTAAAGTAAGGATTTAATCTTTACTAAATAAAGTAGTTCTATTAAGCTTAAAACTCCGTTATTTCCTAGTCTTATTAGTAAATAGGGGTTATTATGAAAGAAAGTAAGCCAATTAAGAATTAAATTGTTATTTTAGCCAATTCCTTATTTTTAAAATTAAAGTATTTAAAGGTGGTTTTAAGACAATAAAAGAAACGTTGGAATAGTGTAACATTCATGTGGGTGCAACGTATATATTTTAAAGGACTTAAAAGTGAACATGCAGTTGGAAATTTCATGGAAATTAAAGGCATAACTCATAAGCAATACGTTTTAGAATGGTGATGAAATGAATACATTATGAGTCTTACAACTGTATATAGAGAAGAACTTGGAATGAAATGGGAGGGGAAGTGATACTGTACATGTGAAAAATAAGGAGCAAGTATTTGGGAGGCGGACGAGATTTTAGAGAGAGAATAAGCAATAGTTTTCATAGATGGCCTAATAGGAAGAGCAAAGTATGGAAGAGAGAAACCATCCTTACTTTTGAGCCTGTAGAACATACTCTATTTTATTTATGTAAATTATACAAAAAAGTCCTATGGTTTAGCCTTATTTCAGATAGGGTCTATGTGGTTTTGTGGTTTGCTTCGTTTGCAAATAGGGTCCCAAGAGCTTTTCTCCATCCAAACTAACGGTGGACGCTTATCTCACGTGACCTACCACACCCAAACCCTAATTTTTTCAGTCATTCTCACTTGAGCTCGCGATTTCATCTTACCTTCACTCTCCCCATTGCGATTTCATCTTCCCCTTCACTTTCACTGTCGCAATTCATCCTCCACCTTCACCTTCATTCTCTCTCACTCTCGATTTCACCTACACCTTCATTCTCTCTCTATCGCTCGCGATTTGCGTTTCACCTTCGATTTCACTCTTTAATTGCGACAGTGAGAGTGAAGGGGAAGATGAAATAGCGCTGGAGAGAGCGAAGGTAAGATGAAATCGTAAGCTCACGTGAGAATGATTGAAAAAAAAAATTAGGGTTTAGGTGTGGAAGGTCACATGAGATAAGCGTGCACCGTTAGTTTGGATGGAGAAAAGCTCTTGGGACCCTATTTGCAAACGGAGCAAACCATAGGGATCCTAACTGACACTTTTTAAACCACAGGGACCCTATCTGAAATAGGGCCAAACCACATGGCCCTTTTGTGTAATTTACCTTTTATTTAAATTTAAGTTTTCTTCTCTTACCAAATTTTTACCTAGAGTGTTTTACTTATTTCTTGTCAAGAAATTTTTAGTGACTGTTCTCTTTTTTTATTTTAATTTTATTATTTACATTTTGTTATTCTATTGTTGTTTTTTTTTTATTTCTTTTGTTTTGCTCTGGATCTTCAAATTTGATTCTACCCATTCTCGGAACAATCCTCGAATCTTTGAAATGTTTGATTTAACCTTCAAAAATTTATGATTGGTCACAATTTAATAATTTTAAAGAGATTTAGTTATATAGTGATAAGATGGTTTATAAACACACTAATTTATGAAAATTATAAATTCTTAAAGACTAAATCAAATATATGTATAAAATAATTAGGGATTTAAATGACAATGCCCATGTAATTTAGGAGCTAAAATATCAATTTACCCAACATACAATTAAGAAAATTTGGATTTCTAAAGTATTTTATAAGGTATCTTACGGGAAAAAAAAAGTATTTTATAAGGTAAAGTGAGAGGCTCTTATTTTGGTCATACCACTCCTGACAGAAGACAGTAACTAAAGCAATATTCCAGATGAAGCACTTTCTTTTGCCTCTGAGGTTTAATTACAAAAATGGGCCTTGAAGTTCATCTACTTCTTATTTCATTGTATGTGATTATTAATCAGCCTGTATGGCCAAAAATGGAAGATTACTGAATTAGGTTATGTATTTATGTCTTACCAACTAGCTCTACTATATTCCAGTCAATAAGTAAAAGGTATGTAAGAACTGCTATCATCATTTTTTCCTTATATAGTCTTCAAGAATTCTGAAAAGAATTTCTTGATTGCTCTAAATTATTTTTTCAATAAAAGGTGATTTTTTTTTTTTGTATTCATAGAATAGAAAAACCCACTTATTCAATTCCTAATATTAACCAGCTTGTGATTTTCAAAAGTTTAATCCGGAAATACCACCTCCACCATAAGATAGTTCTTAATCACCAGATTAGATAGCAAGTCCAATTTTATTATACCATTGAAAGGAATGATAATACTTGAAGGAGGTGGTGAAAATCTTACTCATGAATGACATCTTATATTTTTTTTATATATATAAATCATGAGTTATGACAGTTAAACTTTTAAATTTTAAATGATGTAGCTTTTTTTATAAGATATGGAAACCCATCATTTGTTTGTATATATATATTTGGGGTGATATCCCAAAATAATAGGGTGAGGTTCAAGTTTAGGATTCCCAAGATGGCCCATACAATTAATTATAGGCTTTGGGTTACTTTGCTTTCAAATATGAAAAAGAAAATTATGAAATATGGAAAGCTATTGAGCAGATAGACAATGTTAATCATAGTGCCAAAAAAAAAAAAGGGCCAGAATTATCATATCAAAGATATATTAACATCAGACCACTTTCTAATTGTTGGTTAATGAAATTGAGGAGGCGTTTGCTATAGGGATGGATTTTTTTATTTCTAGAAATTATGTTTATGTGAATGTGATATTTTAGGAACATGTTTTTCAGGAATAATAAATATTTTGTTTAATTTATTTAAAATATTCATGAAAATATTTGACAGTATATATACCCTGCATTTAGAGTATTACATTCTTGCATTTGATTCAATTTTAATATTCTTAAGGAAGTTTAGCCAATTTTCAAGTACTCCTTGGTTGCTTTTTAAATGATTTTTGTAGAAATATAACCAATTTTTTATTTAATTATATAAAGTATATTGAACAACATAATTCATAACTATTTATCACTCAATGTAATAATTTGAAAACTACTTTTACATTTTTCTTTTTTTGTTTTTGGCCTGACTTTTACATTTTTCTTTAAAAATCATTTTAACCAACATTTATTTTTTAGTGGGTACAAACCTTCAACTTAAGAAATTGCAAGTATTTTAGTTCGAGACTATCATTAAAATTGTGTGTCAGACAAATTGAATTATATTCTTTTAGTTATTTATTTAAAGTACGATAAAATTTAAATGGTCCTTCTAACGTGTGCTCATAAGGTTTCTTTTAAATAATTTTTCAAACATTAAAAATTATCTTTTAAATGAATTTTCGTAGATTTCAAGATATGAGATGCTATTAACCAACTAGAAGAAACCTTAAAATGTGTACACATGTTAGATAAATCCAATTTAAATAGTCATCCATTATCTATTCACATGTTTCACAAATGAATGAGAAGTTCTTTAATAAGTACATGCATGAGGATGATGGGAATAAACCCGATCATGAGCCCGAAAGCCCATCTGGCCCAATTTACCCGGCCCGAAAAAAATGAAAAGGAGCCTGAAAATAAAAGCCCGAAAAAATATAAGACCGAATTTTAAAAAGGCCATTTTAACACGGGCCGAGCTCGGGCCTATTTTTTATCCCGACCCGAAAGCTCGGCCCGTATTAATTTACATATATCATACATTTTTATATATATGTATATTGTATAATATATTCCTTAATAAATATAAACATAATATCAGTGTTGTCAAAACCGGACCGGACCAGACAGTCCGACCGCCAACCGAATGTGAAAGCGAGTGGGTTTGACCAAAAAAACCAAACTGTCGGTTGGACCGGATTGAACCGGTTTTAACCGGACAAAACCGGCGGTCCAACTATTTATTTATTTATTTTTTTTTAAATCTCAATTTTTTTTTTTTGCTTATGCTCTCTATTCATTTTCTTATTTGGTCAGCTTTCTCTATTTTGTGTTGAACTTGAAATTTGAGGGTTGAAATGTTAAATTTAATTAACTATTATGAATTTATGACTTATTAGATCTTGTTTAAGATACATTAATTCCATTCACTTGCTTGAAAAAATGCATTTAATCTATAACCTTTAATAGTGGAGAGAAAAATTATATTATTTAGATGAAAAAATGTATTTAGTAATAAATTAAAGCGAGTTCGGCCCGCAATCAAGTCTAGATGGAAATATGTCAGGAAAATAATGGCTTTTAAGTGAGATTTTGGAAGGTATAATTAAGGAAGGTGTGTTAGGCTGTTAGCTATATGTAAATTAATATTTGGCATTTGGTATTTTGGTTGGTGTATATCAATTTTTAATTTAATTGTTATTAATTAAATCTTTTTTGGGAAATTACATTTATATTCCCTAAAACTTTAAAAATATGATGTTTTCAACCCCTAAGTTATGACAAAAAGTACAATATATAGTTGACTACCTTTAGCATCTAATAGCTATATAAGATTGCCCCAAAGCAATTGTATTGTGCAATCAATAATTAATATTGACTTTTCCTTTTGTTTTCTTATGGGAATTACACAAACATATACATCCATATAAATATATTATACATTATACCTTTAATTTGCTTCCTTTAATCCATCCCAACGGGGTCCATACACTACACACTCCAATTTGATCTATATAATAAACATTAAACGTATACGTTACTTGACTCTTTTACAAGTCTCACTTTTTATTTGATACCAAAAGGCATATAAGCTCTTGCTTAGCTAGCATCTTTCATATCCTAATTATCTATTTATTGAAAGCGAATTGAAACAAAACAAAACCAGTAGTATTCCATTCAATTCTCTCCTTTTTCTACGCACTTTCTTTTTTGGGAATTTCTTCTTTAGAATCATGGAACAAATAACTTACAGAAAGTAGTATAGAACGAATTCATAGATGCAATAAAAATCAAGCTTTGTCCATGTTAGGCCTAGCCAAACCCATTAATTGTAGCCCAGAATTATGGGATGAAGAAGCAATAAGTACTATTTTTGGGGCTATGTATATTTATATATTAAGTACAAATATATATGTGTTGATTTCCCTGTGTGCCTTCCAATTACTTCTTTTGTCTCTTTCTTGGTATTTGGTATTATAATTTACTTCTTCTTCTTCTTTTTCTTCTTTTTCCAATGATTGCACTTATGTTTATATATAAGATTCTTTCCTGCTTTACACGGAAGGTTCCTTCCTTAATAGAGTAAAATATCCTTCTTTTTCCATTAGGCCCCGTTAGGGTCTCATACTTAATTTTTCCCTTCAATTCATGCATTTATATCCCAGATACTTTTACGAATTTAAGATAAGAATTATAAAGATATAAAAGTAGGATTATCCAATGGGTGAATCTAAAAGCCTATTACGAACCAACAATTAATTAAACATGACCAATTTTGCAATATGATAAAAAAATAAGAGACTAAAAGGTTTTACTGTTGGTTTTATAATGTGAAACCTTTTGTAAAGATATGAGACCAATTCTGCAACGTGATCAAAAGATAAGGGACTAAAAGTGTAATAAAAAAAATATTCGAGACCAAATTGAGACTTGAGCTAAAAGATATGAGACTAAAAGTGTATTTTAACTTATAATAAATCAATTAAAATATTCAAGACAAATGTGATAAAAAAGATAGTTAACCTCATTAAATTATTATTGAAATGGTTATAAGGTTATCATCTAATCACACACACAACCATGCATTAATGTATTGTAAATAACGTGAGAAATTTAAGATATACCCAAGTTCATCGAATGTATGAAAGAGCTACAAAATATTCATTAATTAAAAATGAAGTACGTCATAATCAAGAGAAAAACCATGCATGCATGCAGTAGTGGAGACTTAAATCTTCTACAATCAAATTAATTTTGTGCACTTGCCAAAAAAAAATGTCGTGCTTTGCTTTATCTTAACATACGTGAACAAAGCTGTCTTAAAATTCTAGCACTTGGAGATTTATAATAAACATATTAGTTAGATCGAGGTGGGCTACAAGTTATTTGGCAATTAATATGATATAAATGATGAAGATTTTTTTACAATTTTTCCAAGATTCCCGAAAATAAAAAATTCAGCCTAGCTAAATTGTAGATGAAGTAAATTAAACGAGTATTAATGGTCATGTGGAATTCATCATAATATATATACTGACAGTAGGTGCAGCTTATAATTTGCCTACCTATCACTTTTTTAGGTTTTCTGATTGGAATTCATCTTATGATATGTTGATGGATCTTCCCATTTAATTACGCTCGTGAGTGGATTATTTGTATATTTTAAAATATTTGTAAGTATTATTTTAAATTTTCAAATAATAAAAAATTAAATTATTTAAAAAATAATATTTATGACTATTATATTTTTGAATAATAAGAAAACTAAATTTTGAAAAAGCATATCTTTATAAATTTTTTATTGTTACTTTGTCTTAATAGAATATAAACAAGAAATAAAATGAAAAGTTATTGCCCACCAAAAAATGAAAAGTTAAATATTTATTTATTTTATTTATTTTAATTTATGTTAATTTTTATTAATATTAAAAATCATAAGGATGGTCTATTGCTTGATTAAAGGATAGAAGATATACATACAGATGCATGTATGACTAATCAATTAATTTCTTTCTTGAGAGAGAAAACAGAAAATATATTTTATAAGATTTTTTTTTATAAGAAATAAGTAAAATATATATTATATGAAAGCCAAACGGCATTTACAATCGATCAGAGAATTCAAAACTGATACAATAGATAAAGCATAACACATAAATTTTGTTGAACTAAGGGCGAAATGAGCGCATAAACTGATCCTATAAAGGAGATATCTTAAGGATGAAAAATCATCATAAAATGTATTGTCAACAAGCCATTTACTATTATACTTACTTTTTATTAGACTAAGAATCATCACCTCGGATGTAGGAGCCACCAACTTTATCATACAAGTGACAGTAGAACGGAGACTAGATTTGAATCCAAGAAGCCACCACTGAGAGAAATTGAATCAGATCTTAACAGAAGAAGAGAAAACCACCATACAAGGGAAATAAAAACACCACCAGAGAAGGGGGATATAATCAATTCTGAGAACCACCACAAATAAAGAGAATTTCAAATTTGAATTTATTTAGAGAGAAAGAACGAAAATAAACAAAAACAATTTGCAACTCCTCCCCTTTAACGAGATCTTTGAAAGCATAGTGCAAAAAATCGGACCGGCAGTTGACTCGGCGAAGGGCTCGGGTCACTTGTTCAATGCTTCAACCGCTGGGTCACTGGTTCAACCAGTTAAGCGGGTTTACTTAAAAAATACATTTTTAAATATACATATTCATCAAATACACGTTAATATCTTACAATAATTAAAATATAAAGTAAAATTTAAACATAACCATAGGTCCATCACATATAATAAGTGGTAAATATTTAAGTCACACTACATAAAACTTAAATTTAAAACATAACCACATCAAACAAGTCTTGAAACTAAAAAATAATTGCATTAAACAAGCTACAAATTGAAAAACATATAATAGCTAATTTAATTTAATGGTTCCCACTTCCCAAAAGAATTACAATAAATTATTTAGAATGCATTATGTTACCAAATACTTGTGCTGGCACAGTGATATTTTCCTTCCTATTTATACATTGGGTACTGGGTTCGAATAAGTAAAACTACGTACATCTACATGCTCTGCTCTTTAAAACATACAAAATCACTAGCTAGCATAATATATTTGCCCATCTAGCTCATATTTTATTTTCCTAATTTCTCTCGGACATTATATTTTGAAAAGACCAAAGGGAGTGTATAAGTATATTGAATATTATTTCAATTAAATGAATTTCTTTTTTATCAATCTCTTTACTAACGGAATCCTGTTTTTCTTTTTTTCTTTTTATATTTATCACAAAAAAGAAAAAGGAAACTGAAAAAACTCAAAAAGAAATTGAGTGCCAGTAAATCGTGATCTGCTTAATCTGTTAGCAGTCCAAGTGAACAAACACGTCTCTTTTTTAAAAGCCGTAAATGTTATGAATAAGCAAAGACAAAAGCCATTTTCTTTATTTCACTTTCACTTTCTTTTTTTAATTTCTTTTTCTTTATATATATATAATTAAGGGTAAATAACACTTTGGTACCCTGTGGTTTGACCCTATTTCACTTTGGTACCCTGTGGTTCGAAACTTGACACTTTGGTACCCTGTGGTATTCTCCATTAACACTTTGGTACCCTTTGGAGCTATTTTGTAATTTTAACCATAACAAATTTTGCAAAAATTACATATTGACCCCAAAAAATTTTCAAAAAATTACAAATAGGTCCCTGGATACATATTATATAGGGACTAAAATGAAAAATTTAAAATTTTTTGGGGTCAATATGTAATTTTTGTAAAACTTATTATGGTTAAAATTACAAAATAGCTCCAAAGGGTACCAAAGTGTTAATGGAGAATACCACAGGGTACCAAAGTGTCAAGTTTCAAACCACAGGGTACCAAAGTGAAATAGGGTCAAACCACAGGGTACCAAAGTGTAATTTACCCTATAATTAAAGCCGTAACGTTTTTCCCGGGAAATTACCTAAACCTAACGGACAACGTTGTCACGTGACAACTACCAGAGGAAGAGCCATTCTCAGGAGCGACAACGGGACCCACTTTCACACGTCACCAGCACCAACACTCCACGTCAGCACACAATCAACATCTATATATATAGATTAAATGGCCATTTTAGTCCTAAATATATGTTTAAATATTCATTTTGGTCTATTATATTTTAAAATGTTCAAATTGGTCTTTAAACATTGGCAAAATGTTTCATTTTAGTCTCAAACTATTGAACATGTGGCTCATTTCATTTTAGTGTTACGTATTGTTCTCAAATGGTACTTTCTCTATCCCATTGGGGTCATCAAAAAACGAAGTCAAATCAGTCCTAAAAATAAACCGCTCGTATTATGATCAAACAAACAAAGTTGATCATATTTCTCTCATTTCAAATTCAAATGTGACGAATTCAGAACTACGAGTTCCTCTTAACAGGTCTTTTAAACTTAAAATGAGAGACGAGAAATATGACCAAATTAAATACTTTGGGACCAAAATGAAAAATTTTACCAACATTTAGGACCAAAATGAAATATTTTCCCAACATTTAAGACTAATTTGAACATTTTGAACCATAATGGACCAAAATAAAAATTAAGACATACATTTAAGACCAAAATGACCCTCTAACATATTTATATATAGCTTGGACTGACTCTAGTATAAAAATAATGCAGAGAAGGCTTAAATATCTGAAAGAAACTGAATGTGAAATTGGGAAGAAGGATCAAATAATAGACTGAGTCATCAGTTTCTTGTAAATAGTGTGACATTTATTCAAAGCACGAGACTTTACGTACCTCCTGTATTTTTCTAGAACCCTTGAGCCTTGAGGAATATTCATCTCATCTCTCTGTATTCACCTCATGAGTCGTCGTGCTTGGAGACCAAGAAAATGGAAGAAAACGCAAGAAAAATTAATGTCTCAAGATTAGTACTTTGACTCTATGTGTGTGTGGTTTAAAATAGTCATATTATGGCCATTTCAAGCAACTTTCGCAGTAACACCAGAGATACACACAGCATTCAATTGCAAGTTCATCAAGATAGGCTTCCTCCTCCATCTCCAAACCCCATCAAGGTTCTCTCTCTTCTACTTTCTTTTCTGTATATATCTTTCTTCCCCATCAAGCTTCTTTTCTTGATTCTTGCGTTTGTTTCTTTCACAGCAAGCTTCTCTGCTTTCCCAGACACTCATTTCTTGTGACAAAATCTACTTTTTATCCTTAAATAAAACATATTTCTGATACGGATGGACTAAATAGTAGTTTTGAGACAAGCTCATGAACCTGAAAATAGATTTCCCCCATTTCTTATCTTCATCTTCTTCTGGTGCAGGCACAGCAAGATTCAATCTTTTCTCCAAACAGAACAGTACTGGCGGGACAAATCGCGAGGAGGATCTTCAAGATTCTCTTCTACACACACTTATTGTTAATTGCAGTGTTGATCATCTCCCTCACCATCTTTGGCCTCGTCTCTGCCTCTCACACCCACCATTTCCACCCTTTGAAATGGTACCCTCAGCTTCTGTCTTCAACTCTCATTTCTGGAATCACAGGTCTCACATGGCAATGGATCACTCCTCGCAATCCCTCAAAGTCTATCAAGTCTGCATTTTGGCTCACTCCTATTCTCACATTAGCTCTTGGCATCATGTTTGTGTACATTGAATCTCCATTAAGTCTCACCATTGGTGTACTTGCTATAATTTCTTCACTAATTCAATTTCTTTATGGATGTTGGGTCAGACCCAGATTTGTATATGCCACCAGAATCATATCAGTTTCCACAGATTTCCATCCTGTTAGTACTACTAAATTGGTATTCTCATCAATCCTTACCAGTATTCTCTATTGTTGCTTTTTAATTGCTGGAATTGGAGGAGCCAAAGCCATTGAAAGCAAGACCAAATTAGCTTTTCTTTTCATCTTTTTGATCCTGCTGAGCCTAGGATGGACTATGCAGTTTCTGAAGAATGTGTTAAATGTCACCATCTCAAGGGTTAAGTACATGGATTTTGCATGTGGGGTGGAAGTAGACACAAGAGTGGCATACCATGACACAATCAAGTACTTAACTGGGAGTGTTTCTATTGGTTCTATTCTTGTTCCGGTGATCGGACTCTTCCGGGGTTTCGCACGGACGGTGAGTCTGGTTGGAGGAGACACAGATGAGTTCATGTTCTCCTGTGTTAGCTGCTACATGGGGATTGCTTCTGCTCTTGTTACATGTGGGAATCGATGGGGTTTTGTGTATCTTGGAGTGTATAACAAGGGGTTTGTGCAAGCATCTTCTGATACTTGGGAGATGTTCATTAGGGTTGGTTTGGAGCAACTGATAGACTCAGATCTCACAGGATCGTTTTGTTTCCTTTGTGGGGTGACAGGGGGTGCCATCAGTGCTCTAGCTAGTGGAATATGGACCATTGTAATTCATAAGAGCTATGCTTCAGAAGTATCCATTTATGCCTTCTTGATTGGCTATTTCATGGTAAGTCTTTATATCCCAATAATTTTTGGTAGGGATGATAATTATGATGGGTATGTAGGGAAGATGTCCAAATACACATTTACAAAATACTCAATATTAGGTATAATATTTTTAAAATTAGGATATCTTATATAAATATTTTTTAGTATTTCGGATATTTAAAATATATCAAGTATTTTAGGTATGATATGATATGACTATCAAATAAAATAAATGAATACATATATAAATAGTGATACTCAATACCTTATCTATTGTCATCTCTATGTTTTGGTACTTTCAATACTTTTGACATCAATTCTAAGTCTTGATACGTACTGATATAGATACTCATCAAGTCATTATGGTGGTAATGTCTTTTGCAGTGTCGATTGGCTATGGCATGGCCACAAGCATGTGTTTCTGCTTACTATGTTGCTTACGCAGAGAATCCAAATCCACAGACCAATCGATTTGACTCAACAATCCCAGTAAGGTTGCAGCAACTACAGAGATCTCGAGCTTAGCAAATATTCTCAGCTAATTTTCAGAGCTTGATTCTGATAAGTGATAACACTTAGGTTCCATCATAGTCTTTTCTTTTAATCCCCCTTTGGCAAACGTTACAGTCTCATGAATTTGTATTATACGTGAAATACATACACATTGCTCCTATTACAACACAACTGAGGCAAGAGTACCTTTAAAATTTCCTGTAATTGTGCAGTTTCATCTTCAGGAAAGATGTGTATTATGAATATAGTAAATTGAACAATTCACTAGTCACCATTGGAGTGAAGCAAGAAAAGAGTCTACACTAAGATTTTTTATAAAACAGATCCTATATTCTTTCCCGGTCTCAACTTACAAGAGAGACAAATATCAGTGTAACCTAGGAAAATTATAAGTATGCAAAATGAAGAATCAGTGGGACAAACATTAGAGATTTGCTGAGAAGGGTACACTGACATAGAGATATCAGGCTTAAGTCTTATTAAGGACCAAGCGTTAATCATCTAGGCCCAAGATGACCTCGCCCACCACAATCTGTGCACATTGTATTACCAGTTCCCCCGCAACCTAAGAAGCAGAAGTTATTAGTTATTAACATCAATGATTAAATGGAAACAGAAGATCAAATATGAAATGCACCATATGAGTGCAGAAGTTTGAACAGGAAATAGCATAATACCTAGACAGCGAACTTTAACAATAATGCCTTGGCTTTCCAATATGGAGTCCACGTATAGGCCAGAACCTGCACAAGTGGTGCAGAGAATAGCACCTTTGGCTTGACAATCAGTGCAACAAGGGTTGTTTCCAATTGCTTTTTCAGGCAAAGATAGACCAACAGGCTTCTCAATTCTTTCCTCTGGTATAGGCTTATCATAACAAAACAATGATTCTAGATTACTTCTTAGTCTGTTATTGTCTTCCCTTAGACCTGACGTGTACTGAAACGCAAAGAAATTGTCAATAAGACAATCATGAGCTACAAAGAACAGACTTCAGCAAAAGTGAAAAAGAAAAAAATTGGAGATAAGATCTCCGATCTTGTTGAATATCCATCACAGAAACACCTCCTTCTGATACCTCATTAGAAAATTTATCCAGATTTTGTAACATAATGCTTTCTAAGATTCATATAGACTTATATAAATGACATATTATATATAGGAAGATAACTTAAGGTGTTTTTTTTTTTTGGCCTGAGATAACTTAAGGTGTTTGCGACTTCTCTTAGCATGCTCTTCACAAAACTCTTGGAGAAAACCCCCAGTCTCACAAGTCACAACATAGGGTATACATAAACATTAAGTATGTCTTAGACATAGAACATTAAGGAGAGACAATTCCGAATTTTTCAGAACAAAATCACTAGAACTTAGTCAAAAGCGAGGAAATGCTTTGATTGCTTTCTTGCCCTAACAGAGCTTTACATCATATTTTCTGGATTGTCCACAAAAAAACAAAAGCCTTTCAACAGAAAGGCACTGAAGAAGATTTCAAGATAATCTGAATGATCTCCAGAAAGACCCCTAAATCTAATCTAACAAAGTTTGTGGAATATGGAAATTCTTGAATGACTTAAAAGTTAAATCTGATTCAAGTTATTTCAGTCAGCAAAACTAAAATATTTTCCATCTACCTTCTTCCAACAGGGGGACTCCAATTCATCAAGCTCTTTGATTTTGACATATATGAGACAGCTACGCCTACAACAGAGTCAACTTTCCTAATTTCTTCTTTTAGAAAAAAAAGTTTATTTATTCTGCCTAAGGATGTACTTAATCAAACTATAAGGAACCACTTATGTAACGCATGAGAAAGTTTGGCACTAAAGCAATTCAAACTCAGCCAACAAATTATAAACTATAAAGCCTTCTTAATCAAAGTGTAAGAAAGTGTGTGATCAAAATTCAATGCAGAAGATTATCAATATAATAGAAAAAAGGGGAATGATGACTAACACGTAGTGAAGGGAAGCTAGAAGCAGAGCCATTGGGGAAGATTGCATGTACTTTGGTGGTGAAGAAGACGCTTCCAGTGAAATTATGCCCAAAATTCATAGTGTTTTTCGGCGAGAGAATCAATTTTAAAGAAGCCATTTTTGCAACTGTTCAGAGAAGCTGAATCGAATTAGTTGGCGAGAGGCATAAATGAGAAGGATCTGATAGTCATAGTGTTGTTGGAGCAAGCCATTTCGTCGTTCCTCGAGCTTTGGACGAATCGTAGTTGGCGATGGATCTGATGGCTGATGCAATTTTGCGCAGGTAAAGTTGTTCTCTATAGTTAAAAACGTCATTTTGGTACTAAATATATGTCTTAATGTTCATTTTGGTCTATAATGTTTCAAAATTTTCAAATTGATCCTAAATGTTGAAAACATATTTCATTTTGGTCCTAAACTATTGAATATGACTCGTTTCAAGTTCAAACACGACGAGTTTAGAGCTACTTATTGTTATCAAACAAACAAAGTTGATTATATCTTTCTCGTTTCAAATTCGAATGCGACGAATTCAGAGCTATGAGTTCCTCTTAACAAGTCCTATAAACTTAAAATGAGAGACAAAAACATACATTTAGGATAAATTTAAACATTTTAAAACATACAAAATTAAAATAAATAATATTAAAGCATACGTTTAAGACCAAAATAACTCTTTAAATATACATTAAAACATATAGATTCTTTCCTCCTGAGCTCATTTTACTATTTTGCCTTTATTTAATTTATTTGAAAATGAATAAATAAAATTTTAATTTAATAATGTATTATATATTTTATTTATAATAGTAATTAATAGAAAGGAAATTCATAATAAAAAATAAACATTTTATTATTTTATTAATTAATTAATCAATTATTAATCATTTCTTACAGCATTTTCAATTAGATCATTTTTTACAGGTCCTCATGAGCTCGTTGCCGTCAACGCTGCAGGGTTGCACCTCTCATCGTGCTTCCTATTTTTAAGCTTTAATTAATTTATTAGTCTTATAATTTAAATTAATTTTCAATTAAGTCCATATAATTTAAATTTTAACTATTAAGTTCATATATTTTTATTATATTTATAATTAAAACTTTCATATTAAATAAAAATAAAATTCTATCAGTTAAAAATTAACATATGATGAACTAAAACAACTATTAGAAGATTTTATTTGTAAAAAACATATAATTAAAAAAAATTATAATAACTTAAGGAAAAATTATTTTAAGAAGATTTTTGTTTTTGACAAATTAAAGTTAATGAACTATATAAGTTTTTATTGATTAGGATATTTCTTAGATATTAAATTTATTTAGTCATCATTTTATTTTTTATCATCAATAATTAAAAGATGAAATTATATTATTATTTAATAACATAATTTTGTATACAAATTAAATAAATAAAATAAAATTATAATGATTGAATTGTAAAAATTAAAACTAAATAGATTTAATTTAAATAATAAGAATAGTTTAATTAAACTTATTATTTAATGATTAAAAAATATTGAAAAATTATATAAAGCCCTTTTATTCTTAAATTATATATTATATATAATAATATTATGTTTATTAATTCCATAAAAGATAATGGTGGTAACTCATAATGTGGGAAATGGATCCTCTAGAGTTCCTTTCTCTATATTTATTGTGAAGTTAGAGAGAGAAAATAAGAAGAAAGGAACTCTAGATGATCCAATCCTCATAATAAGTAATATTAATAAATAAGACTGAGAAATTCTCACAACATATCAATATATTAGTGATTAAACTTCTTGTAAAATGTCAATCCATTTTTTAAAAAGAAGAAAATAGTAGGATTAAGCTTTCTCAATTCATCTTGTCCATAACTTTATTCCCCTTCGCCTAGTTATATTTATATCCTCTCGATTTGCGCATTTTATATATAAGATAACGGGTTACATTATGATGCAAAGTTTGTTTTAAGGCTTGGAATGCAATGAGTCATGAGCCAATAAGATCATGACATGTGGAAGGATTAGTTGTAGGTAACTAGTAATGTGACTTCATATTCAATTTTGATTAGTTAAAAAAAATTATTTTTTTTTCTAATTTTTCAATATTAAATTACCTAATTTTTTCACGTGTCATAATCTTATTGATTCATGACCTATTACATCTCATGTCCTTAAAATTAACTTTGCATCATAGACTAACCCTTGAGGTATAAATGCAATTGTAGTTTATGATACTAACCTAGTGCAGGCAAGATTTACAAACGTTTTAACTACACATACTAACGTTTAAAAATAAAATGATTCAAAAATCCCTTTAATTTAGCATTTAATACGATGCATGCATACATGATGTTCAATAATCATATTATAAAAGACAATAATTTATTGAGATGCTTAAGTATCTTACATAATGATTTGAAAATTGAAATCGTTAATAAGTAGTGAGTGATCTATATTTTTATCATAAATAATTTACGAACACTTCAATAAATCTAATTATTCAATCTTATTGTAATTAACAATGCAAGATATTTTAATATACTAATAGTTAATTTAAACTATTTTTGTTATGATTACAATTTACAACATATCTCTTATCTATACGTTTGAATTTAAATGTTTAATAGCTAGATAAATTTTTTTCAATAAAAATATTTTAAATAATACTCAAACTCGAAATTTAATCTAAATGCTTATATTTACTAACAAAAATGAAGATTTATAGATAGTGATCATTTAAAATATAACAAAGTTCCAGGCCAAAAAAAAAAACAAAGTTAGACTCACAATAAAATTTTGGTCCACAAACCACGCATGCCTTCAAGCGCTATGTATAAAGAATAAAGGTAAAAGTAGTAAGTTCGTCTCCAAACTTTACACCAACTGTCAATTTCAACCCTTATATTTTTTTGTTGTCAATTTCATCCCAATGTTTTACATTTTGGTCAATTTTATCAATTGCTTTTACTTTAACCAAATATTATTGACAAAATTTACATGGCTAATGATATATAAATTATAATATAAAATTGATAGAAAAAAAAAGTCAAATTGAAAAACATGATGCAATCTGTCATTAATTTATTGAAATAAGTTAGTCAAAAGATAAAATTGACGAAAATGTGAAATATTTGAGACGAAATTGACAACAAATAAAGAATGAGAACGAAATTGACAACGAAAAAAGAATAAAAACGAAATTGATAGTTAATATAAAATTTGAGAACAAAATTAATACTTTTACCAATAATGAAAAGGAGAGTTAGGGAAGCAACAATTCTTCAATATAATAATAAAAAAGCAAAATATATATATATGTGAAGAGATTAGAGGATGATATTGAATTTATCTCAATTTTNGCAGTTTCACATTACCACTATATATATATACTAGGGGCTTTGCGTGCCCTCACGGGCACGCAAATATGTATGTAAAATAAATAAGGGACTAAATTGCTAACTTAGTAAAGAAAGAGAGACCAAATAGTAAATTTTCTCTTATTTTTAATTTCATAGACTATAAATTTAAACATGAACGACAGAAAGGGGTGGAGCCATATAATATTAGATATATTACCATTATGATAAAAAATAACCAATAAACTACCCCTTTTCTTTTTCGTCAAACCATACCTTACTCTTGGCCTTTAGACATGGGATAAAGAGTATTGAAATTTTGGAAAAAGAGAAAATGACACCTTTTGTATTCAAATAAAAATAAAAAAAAATTATTTTTTAAATATTATTTTATTTTCAATGCTTTTAATCAAATGTCCTAAACTAAAATCTAAAATATAGTAATTTAGTTATATGAAGAATTAAAAAATAATAATTTCATCCTTAATTATTGATTATAAACTCTATTTAAAAAAAGATTTATCTAATATGTGTCTTTAGGATACATTTTAAGGTTTCTCCTCATTGGTTAGTAGAGCATTTCATATCTTGAAATTTACAAAAATTTATTTAAAAAACAATCTTTAATGTTTAAAAACTAACCAATAAAAAATATATTAAAAGGACCCTTTAAAAAATGGAGAGAAATTATTTGCAGTCCCACGTCATGAGCGATTCGTCTTCAACCGCCACGTGTAGTGTGTAGTGTGAAGTGTCGAAGCATCATAGGCGTGCAAGTATGCGATTGAGATACACGCTCCAAAAGGAGCGTGGTAGAGACATTTCGTTGCCTTATTTCTTCCTTAACTGTTTTGTTAGTTGCCTCCTTCGTCACTTTAATTGTTAAATAATTATAAATTATAATTAATAGAGATACATCTGCTTTTCTTATACTTAATCAACTAACCTTCTCCTCCACAAAACAAGCCAAATCAGCAGATCCATCCTAAATTAAACCAACAACTTTGTTAGGTTAATGAAGTTTATTCTTTTAATATCATCTTATATTTTATCAATATATAGATGAATTTCTTTAGAAAATTTATGATGTAATTATCTGAAGATTTAACTTTTTGAAAATATTTTTAATTAAGATAATAATTTTCGTTAGGCAACTTGTTCTCGATTAGTAAACAAAAGTTTATTTGACTACTAATTTATGGTTTGGTTTGGATTATATTCATTTGATTTGGGTCTTTTAAGATGGACTTAAATTAACATTACCTCAAAAAGTTATTTTTGATAAGTTTGAGACTCTATATTTAGGAGTTTTGGTGAAGAGGGAAATGAACGGACATTAATGGACACAAATTAATGGAATGTGATAGAGTGAAATAATTTGAATAGATACATTGTTTGAGAGTTTTTAATCTTGTTTGAAAGTTATTAATCATGAAATGGAATGGACATATGTTAATCTTGTTTAGTATAAATGTATAATTATCTTTAAAAATTATAAACTTGTTCACTTTATTCTTAGCTCTCAAATTAGATGAACAACAAAAATTAAATTTTGGAAGGACAAAGAATGCTTTGGAGTCTCTCCTTATCCATTTCACTACTCCTTTAAAAAAATCCAAACAAAAATTATTGCATTTTGTCACTTCTATTCCACACCACTCCTCCATTGACACCCTATCAAGCATAGCCAAAGTCATAAATTATGCATGATGACAACTTTTATTTATTACTTGAGAACAAATTAAAGTATTAGTGGAAAATTTAGTTTATCTATTCTATGTCATCATTCTAATTAAGATTCACACAACCAAATATATGAGAATCACAACTATAGTTAAGTCATACGTTATGTATGGTACCAATTTGTATTTATTAATCAATAAAAAATATATTTCTTAAGATACGTTTGAATTATAAATTTAGGAGAAGAGGAAGGGAAAGGAGGGAAAATGACTGAAATGTCTTGCCATTATTTAAAAGGCTTAAAATTAGAAGAGAAGGTAATGGAGTATTAATATCTTTAATATCTCTTCTTAAAGTTGATTCTAGTTATTTAAAGAAAGAAGTGTGGTAAAATAAAAAATAAAATAAAATAATTGAAAAATCTAACACAATTGTTGAAAACACTATCTTTTGCATTTAAAGTGAATGGTTTATATAAAAAAAAAAATATTTTGTTAATAACAATCAAATATCTACATCTTAAAAGAAATAACCTCTAACTATTAATTAAGAATACTATTTTATTCTTATAATTTTATAAAATAGAAATAAATAAAATAAAAAATATTTAAAATACTTTCAATTGTTATTTAGTCTCTCTCAACATAATAAATTTGTGAATTTATGTTTGAATTGTGCACGAAAAAATAATGTAATGATATTTAGTGTGTGCTTCCAACAACCTTTGGTCGAAGATACCAGAAACAAAAGAATGTATGAGATATGCATACATATTTTATATTTCAACCAATCCCTACCCCAAAGTATGATCTTGGTTTTGAATTGAATATATCTTTTTCCATCCCTTTCGGTGATGCTTTATTAAACCCTTGTTTTCTTCTTCATACGTCTCCCTTTTTCTCTGCACATGAGACTGTGAGAGTGTGGGTTTTCGAAATTTCACTTTCGACAATCTTATTAATTATCATCAATGGATTCCCCAATTCCTCTGTTTAATCGCAGAGCTTACATCTTCTTCTTGAATGCCTCCTTCCTCTTCCTCCTTGGCGTCTTCTTCATCATCCATTTTCCCCATTCTTCACCACACCTTTCTCCGACGAACCTCGGCGACGGCGGCCTGAACTGCAACAATTTCCGGAACCTTCTCGATGATCCCGAAGCCAAGTGTTCCTTCATCAAATCCCACCATCCTTGCGTTTCACAAGGTTATATTAACTACCTTTACCTTTTCTACTGCAAATTTGGCCGATTCCCATTTCTAGGTTACACTATCTTCTTCCTTTGGCTCCTTGTTCTGTTCTACCTTCTCGCCGACACTGCTTCTGAATACTTCTGCCCTTCGCTCGAAAATCTCTCGAAATCGCTGAAACTATCTCCCGCGATTTCTGGAGTGACGCTTCTTTCTCTCGGAAATGGAGCCTGTGACGTTTTCGCTAGCTTCGTCTCCTTCAAAGGCAGCGGAAGGAAAACCAGCGGCATCGGATTCAACACTGTGATTGGCGGCGCTTCCTTTGTGTCCTGCGTCGTCGTCGGAATAGTAAGCATCTCTGTTCGCCATAGGAGGATTCGTGTTAAGAAATCTGCGTTTCTTAGAGATGTGTGTTTTCTTCTTCTGGTTCTTTTATGCTTGTTTACTGTTCTGGTTTCTGGAGAAATCAATGTTCTAGGAGCAATCTGTTTTTCTTCCTTGTATGTAGTGTATGCTGTTGTTGTTTATGTCTCTTCCACACGCTGGAAGGGTGTGTGTGGAGGAGATTATTCAGATTCTGAAAACCCAAGGGATTGTAGTGATGATTTGAGTTTGAATGTGCCTCTTCTCACTGAGAGAAGAGGAGTGTTTGATTATGTTGAGGAAGGTGTTGGGAATTTTTCCCTGAAAATCAAGAAAAGATGTAGCAGATGTATGAGATCACCACTATGTGAGATGTCACTTTGTGTTTTGAAGATGCCTCTTTACTTACCCAGGAGATTGACAATTCCTGTGGTTTCTGAACACAATTGGTCTAAGCCATATGCTGTATCTTCAGTTGTATTATCACCAATCCTCATATCAGTCATGTCCAAAAACCTTATAGCTTCTGGAATCGGGTTAGTAATTGGTATCACACTAGGAATCACTGTGTTCTTCACTACACAACAATCAAACCGACCTGAGAAACACAAATTCCTCTGGCTTGCAGGAGGGTTCATAATGAGTGTGACCTGGAGTTACATTTCAGCTCAAGAGCTTGTGGGGTTGTTGATTTCACTAGGGTACATCAGTGGGATAAGCCCTTCAATTTTAGGGCTAACTGTCCTAGCATGGGGTAACTCACTTGGTGACCTGATGACAAATGTGACTGTGGCCTTAAATGGTGGACCAGAGGGTGCCCAAATAGCAATATCAGGTTGCTATGCTGGTCCAATCTTCAATACTCTTATTGGCTTGGGCTTGTCTCTTGTGTGCTCTACTTGGTCGCAATACCCATCATCGGTTATGATTCCTAGTGACCCATATTTGTTGGAGACGCTGGTGATTCTAGCTTGTGGGTTGATTTGGGCACTTGTGGTTTTGACAGTGAGAGACATGAGGCTTGATGGAGTGTTAGGAGGAGGACTTCTTGTTATTTACTTTGTCTCTGTGATTTTGAGGATGATTCAGACACTTGGGCCTTTACAACTACAAGGTATATTAGACTTACACTTTAAAA
Source organism: Chamaecrista fasciculata (assembly GCA_003254925.1). Taxonomy (NCBI): domain Eukaryota; kingdom Viridiplantae; phylum Streptophyta; class Magnoliopsida; order Fabales; family Fabaceae; genus Chamaecrista; species Chamaecrista fasciculata. The sequence continues at coordinate 46,496 of QANZ01008426.1, forward strand.
GATGATAGGAGTTAATTAGGAACTATATATGAACTTGGGAATCAGATTCTTACAGCAATATATGTATACATACATAGTTTCTGTAATATATGCAAAAGTGTAAATTTGCTAGTTGTGTGGTCACCACTCTGTTTTCTTTGCCTAGTGACTTCTAGTAAGTAGTAACCTTCAAATCACTGGTTCACTGCTGAAATTTCAGATCCTTCCACTAGAAAAGCATTATATCTTTGGTTGGATGATGTCATTACTCATTAGTCAACGAATTTAATAATTAATACATGTTAAATTGGAATGTAGTGAGGAAATTTAGAAAGTTCCAGCTTCCTACATTTGATAATAAAATATTTTTCAAGATTCGTATAGTTTTTTAAAAAATTATTGTTATACAAACCTTGGAATTATTTTTTAAAAAAAGAAATTAATGGTTAAAAACTTGAATGTTAAATTGTGAAACGCTTGAAATTCCCATATAATTAAAGTATAGCAATCCAAATCACAATTGACGTGTAAATTTCATCTTCCTACATTAATATCTTTTCAAAATCAGATGAAAATGAATTTTGGTTTACAAGGCATGCCTTGAAGCCATGTATGAAAAGGAAAGAATGAGTAAATAATTTTTCATTTTTGTTTTTTTTTTTAATGAAG
>QANZ01008445.1:0-26172 GCA_003254925.1 Chamaecrista fasciculata
ATTTGTTTTTTTCTGAAAAAGACAAGCAAAGCATTAATGGAATAAAAAACATAGAAAATTAAAAAAAAAAACTATAATTATCATTATATTTGAGCATACCTTGCTGTCAAAAAGTGATTTAGATTCTTTGTTGCATTCATTATTGGTTGCATTTTCCTCCAAGTAGAAAGTCAAAAGTTTTGGCAAATCTGACATTTTTAGAGTATGCAATTGGTGAAACACAATGACTTCATTAGAAACAGAGTTTTGTTGAGTTGAGACCACGAAGGCTTCCATGGATTTGCAGTCTTCGATGACAATTTCAACAAGCTTGGAAAATGATGCAACTGAACCTGTTGAGTTACAGATGACGTAATCAAATTGATAACTCTTTCGAATATTGAGACGCTTCAATTTCAGAAATTCTCTCCCATGAAGATCACACAAAACCTTTGTATTCCCCAATACATCTTCCAACTTCAGCACTTCAACATTCTCAAAAAGCTTTCGAATCCCATCGTCCAAAAAGATACGGTTGACTTTCAATGTCGTTTGATATTCATTTGACTCCCACCAATTATATTCTCCTCCAATTACTATGTTGTATCTCTCTAAAGGGATATCTTTGAACAAGTTTTTTGGCAAAAAAGAGGCATCGGGGATTTTTACTGTCAAAGAAGAGAGATTTGTCAAATGTTTTAGTTCATCAACACTAGCATTTCCATTCCTTGTTCTAAATCCTTCGGCTTTCCATTGCGTAAAACTATCTCCCATATTCAGAACCTCTAATCTTTTCAAACTAGATAGAAGTTTTGCAGGAATCACTTCTAGTTTGGAGCACTTAGCCAAATTCAACATCTGTAAGGAAGTCAGTTGTGATAATTCAAATGGAAGTTGCGTAATAGTGGAGTGAGCAAGACTAAGAACTGTTAAACTCTTCAAGTTTCCAACCTCAGTTATGTCCTCCAATACACAAGAGTGTAGACACAATGTTTGAAGTTCTTCTTGGAGACTTTGTAACGATGGTAAGCATGAAAATCGCATGTCAATAAATCCCATCACTTTGAGCTCATTCGTTGAGTGGAAAAATTTTGTTGGAATCCTCAGATCAACGTTCTTGTTGTTTAATAGGAAGAACTGCAAATTTGGACACGATAATTCTTCAGGAAGATCATTGATATCACAGTTGTCAAAGCACATGCTACGATATTCCTTTCTTTGATTTTTATTCGGCCATCTATTCTGCCTCTCATGTCTCATCACTAAGGCATGCTCCTCCTTGGATGCAATTGAAAGTGCAAAATCTCGAACAACATCATGGATTGCAAATTTGCCACTGTGAAAGCTATCATCAAGCAACAAATTAGAGTCTATAAGTTTTCTTATTACAACATGTATTCCAACAAGAGCTTCTTCCATGGTTTGCACATCTTGAAGTAAACCCAATCCCACAGAGTACATCATCAAGTCTATAATCAAGGGTCTATGGGACAACATGGCAGAGAGTAAGAAAATGGACTTCCTTTCTGGGCTTAGATTACCATAGCTTACCATAAAAACCTCATCCACCTCTTTAATTCCTGTGATGCTTCTTTGTAAATGGCTTGTGCTTTTCAATCTTCGTAATGTATCCTTCCATTCATTTGGTTCTTTATCTCTCAATACTCTAGCAATTGTAACTATCGGTAATGGCAGTCCCCCACACTGTTGAACTATCTCCTTTGCTATGGAAAGAATTTCGCGGTCATTAGGAAGTTGAGCTATCTCCTTGGTGAATAACTTCCAAGCTTCATCATCAGACATGAATCCCACCTTGAGAACTTTATGACATTGCATCTGGTTAGACAGTAGCCTTTCATCTCTAGAAGTCAATAATACTCTGCTGTCAGATGGAATTCCAATTCTGCTAAATTCCAATTTCTCCCAAAGATCATCTAAAATGAGCACCATATTCACCTCTTGCTTCAACCTCTCACACAAGCGAGTAGCTATAACAGTTTCAGTTTCATCATTCAGCTTCATATCCACCTTCTCGGCAATCTCTCTTTGAATTTTCTCACGGTCTGGACGATCAGTAACTTGTACCATGACCACTGTTTCAAACATGTCTCCCTTCACTTTCCTTGCTACTTCTTTTGTAGTGGTAGTCTTGCCCACACCACCAGGCCCACACAAGCCAATCCTTTTAACATTGGGATCTCTCAATACCTCCATTATCTCATTCACAATCGACACCCTTGAATCAAACCCTTCATTGCTTTCTCCAATAATGGCCATATCAGTCATTTCTTGGACAGGCTGACGATATGAAATTCTTGCAAAACTTTGATTGAGACGTGTATCAACTTCTCTTGCCATCTCCGTTGCTCTTCTGCCTAGTCGATATCTTGACTTGGGATTTGGACATCTTGATTCTCTTTCTTCTCTTTCATTTTCATATATTTCCTCCGCTCTCTGTGTCATCTCATTTACTGCATCCATCCAGTTCTGAACTTCAACTTCAATCATCTCTCCATTTCTTATAGCTTCACCAATTTGATGTTGCACAGTACTTTGTTTCTCCACAAGTAGAACTAGCTTTCCCCTTAGCTCCCTAATGTTCCTTTTGTAGTATACAGCATAACGAAGTCTCTCCCAAGCTGCTTTTACTGCACATTTCACGATCATTTCACTACCACAAGCAGCAAAATCCATCCTCAACTCTGTCACACGCAAAACAAAACCCCAATTAAAAACAATAATAATAATAGATAAATTAACTCCATTTAGTTTAACATAAATACTAATGAATAAATTAAAATATAATCAATAATAAACTAATAATAAAATAAATATAGGAAAAAATGAAGATTCAGTAAAAAAATTCATTAAAATAAATATTTAATGAGTCCACAAAATCGATTAGAAAGAGCTTCATGTATTTTCTTTAAAAAAAATGGGCAGCAAAGTAGATCATTAAACAGTTTATTTGTGCCCAGAGATTTGTTATATAAAGATGTTTATAAGCAAAAAATTATCAGAAAAATTTTAAAAACTGTGTACCATTTCTATTAAAAAAGATCAACAAAAACCCTTTATTTGATCATGGTAGAACATTAGCAGGGGAGTCAAGGGAGGACCACCGGTGGCAGTGGCAATGGCTCCACTTCAAAATATTCATAATTCATAATATATATATAACAAATACTAAAAATATATATTAATGATGAATAAAACAATATTCTTAGGAATATTATAAAATATTCTCAAAAATAATTTACTCAAATTTAAAAAAAAAAAAAACAATATTCTTGAGAATTGTGTTCTTAGAAATTACAATAACAAAATGAAAAATTTTACTAGGAAAAAGTATGAGATTCACACCTTTACTTTGAATACAAGTGGAAGAGGCTTTCTTTCAGTCCCTTGTGAAAGTCACACCTTTCTTGATCTATTTTAAATGCCAAGAATACATAGTAAAATAAATTAAGATTTTCAAAAATAGAAGCATAGTTAAAATATGGCTTCACGCTTTAATGTTAAGTTTATTTGTTTAACTTACATTGGATCAATTATGAAGCTTCACACTTGGAAGCTAGGAGATGTTAATCTAACCACTGTAAATGAATCCACTCTTCCTTCAAATATGTTGTAACCTAACAAATTAATTAAATCTAAAGAGGCAAAAAATAATGAAAAATGAGTTCATGACAGATGAAACTTAATCAAGATTTAAATCAAATAAAAGTTAAAAAAAAAACTTTTTATTATTTTAGAGCACAATTGAAAAATGAAGAAAAATAAAAGGAGTATGTAAAGAAACAAACCAATGGAAGAGGACGAGCCTTCCTGCTTAATTTGTTCTGTTGTAAAAGAGAAGAAAGCATTAAGTGCAATTAAATTAGAAATGTTATGAGAATGAATAAAACATCACAAAATAAACATGATTCAAAATAGAAAGTTAGAAACTAACAATTGTGATTGGAATAATCATCTAATTAACCGATCGCGACCCTCTAATTGGATCAATTCAATAATTTTTATAATCATCTAATTAATCTAATTAAGTGGGTTTGGTTGGACAAAGTGTCCCAACTAAACCAATCTAATCCATATAACACCCAAAATTTTATGTTTTTTTGACGAATATATATGACAAATCTTTATTTCTTGATACTCTTTTTTATGAGTATTTCTTGATATTCTTAATTAGTTTAAAGTTAAATTTTTATTTAACATAAAATTTATTTACTTTTTGTAGAAATTATAACAATATATTATCTACCTAGGCATTTGACAAGAAATGTCAAGATGACACGTTATATTTTTGTTAAGAAATTTATATGATATAAATATTAAGACAAAGTAGTTATTCTAGCGATACAAAAAGAATAAAATTATACTTGACCTAATTAAGATGAGACTAAAATAATATTTTTTTTTACCAAAACTGTAAATGTAAAAAATAATGATGTAATTTAAAAAAAATTAATCTAAGGGAAAAAAATTTGTTTAACTTACATTCTATCAATTATGAACCTTCACACTTGCATGCAAGCAGACGTTGATCACTGCAACCTCCTCTGATAATAATTGGATGAAAGAATTAATATTGATAACGCAAAAAATTGTATAATCCAAAGAAATAACTAGTTTTGCTTCTGCCGTTAAGCGTAGAAAATAAAGAAAAAGAACGAAATTCAAATCAAATAAAAGGAATTTTCTTTTTCCTATAGATACATTAGAAGTAGATTGAGAGAACTGAAGTTAAATAAGAGACTTTAAGCGGTAAGAAAAACAATGATAATTTTATGTTAATTAATATTAAGATATATTTTTTTTGGGGTACAAATATTTAAGAATTTAGAAGATTGAAACATTTCTAATTAAGTTGAAAGTTGGAACGTAAATTCCAAACCGGGATTTCTGAATCACAGTGAATTTACACAGTAAGTTTGGGTGAGTCTAAGCCGTCCAATTCAACAAGTTTTGCATCCATGGCCAGCGTTATGCCACGTCAACATAAAGTTACTATCGCACATCATCATTATCCTTTGTTGGAGTGGACCCATAATTCAATACTATTGTTGCGACGTTTCAATGCTTCAATTCAATTTTTGTGATCTATTTTTTTATAGTTGTCACTTCAGATCACAAAAACTAATAATAGATGAGAGAGAAATGTCTACTAGGAGTCTATCACCAATGAAAAATAAAGGAAGCTGTAAAGGGTTGTGCATAGGGATGGCAACGGATGGATATCCGGTGGTTTTGTCACTATCCGTATCCGTATCTGTTTATCCTATCTAATATTCGTACCCTATCCGTATCCGATAAATTAATATCTGTATCCGCACCCTATCCGATATCCGGTATCCGACGAATACCCCAAATATCCGAAATATCCGAAAAAATATGGATATAAGATAGGATATCCTATTTTATAAATCGGATATATCGGGTACCCGATATCCATTATCCGCCAACTAATATAATTAAATGAAATTATTATTTATTTACATTTTAAATTTATTTTTTAAAATAAAAATTAAATATAAATAACTAAAATATGATTCTTTAAAAAAAAATATATGAATATAATTAATTAAATTTAAATATTTATATATAAAATGTTAAATTAAAAGTAAAATATAAAAATTAAATAAGTAATAGGGTATCGGATATCGGATACCCTAAATATCCGTTCATTTCGGACGGATATAGGGTATCCGAGGGCAATATCCGTATCCGTCCAATATCCGAAAAAAATTTAATTTTCACTATCCGTATCCGTATCCGATATCCGGTATCCGACGGATACCGGATATTTTTTCGGATGGATACGGACGGATATCCTNTATTCTCCATTAACACTTTGGTACCCTTTGGAGCTATTTTGTAATTTTAACCATAATAAATTTTACAAAAATTACATATTGACCCCAAAAAAATTTTAAATTTTTCATTTTAGTCCCTATATAATATGTATCCAGGGACCTATTTGTAATTTTTTGAAAATTTTTGGGGTCAATATGTAATTTTTGTAAAATTTGTTATGGTTAAAATTACAAAATAACTCCAAAGGGTACCAAAGTGTTAATGGAGAATACCGCAGGGTACCAAAGTGTCAAGTTTCAAACCACAGGGTACCAAAGTGAAATAGGGTCAAACCACAGGGTACCAAAGTGTAATTTACCCAAAAAAAAATGCATAATATCTTCTAATAGTTAATTACCTCTCTGATTGATTTTTTTTCACACCGGAAACTAGGTGGTACAATATGATCTGACGATTGGAATATGATGATTTACTTGAAGAAATAGATAAGAAAATGTAAGAATGAAACCAAAGATGAAATTATTGAAATGTAAGCACGAATTCTTTTACACCCAATTAAAGAAAAAAAAGAAAAATAAAAAAAGAGGAGTGACGTAAAGAAACAAACCAGTGGAAGAAGAAGAGGCTTCAATTTCTTGCTTTGATCTGTTGTAAAAGAGAAGAATATATAGTGTGGTGAGTGCAAATAAATCAGAAATGTTATTATGAGAATGAATAATAAAACATATCACAAAATAGAAACATACAATTATTGTGAGAAGCTTCACACACACTTGGACTCCTGCAACTGCAATCCACTTCACTTGTGTTTCAAAGATCACTCTTTTTTTTCTTTTGGGGTTTAGAAGCAGAAAGCTGTGAAATTTGAAATCAAAAGAAGACAGTAATGCAAAAATTATAAAGGGGGAAAACAAGAGAATTTTTTTGCCTTTTAAGAGTGGAAAGGAAATATTTTTTTTGTTTGGATCTAGAAAAAAAAGATTGTGAAAATCACACTAATAGAATAGATTCAAGCTAGCAGATAACTGTAGGATCTGCAGCAAAAGAGAAGTTGAAAGAAGCAAACCTTTTTTTTTCTTCTTTTTTTGGGGTTTAGGAACAGAAAACTGAAGTGAGAAAGAAGACTAAAATCACAGAATGCAAGAAGACAATAACACAGAAATGATATTGAAACAAGAAGATATTTTCGTTCTTTTTTGTTGTTGAAGAAATAATTTAAAGCTTGTGAAAATCAGTGAGAAAATGAAGAATGAAAGGGAAACAAGTGTGAAATTAGAGAAGGAAACAGAGGAATAGGGTTTGTGATGACTTTTGAGGGTCTTCCATCTCTTGTACCAAAATTACATGCCACTCTCTGATGCATCTCAGCCCTCCATTTCAATACTGTTTGGTTTGCATCCATGGTGAATGTTATGCCACGTCATCATCACTTTATTGCTGCAATAAATGTTTTTGTTTATATGTATCAACCCATCCATCATTCACAGTACTATTCCCCTGCATTCATTTATTGTGGTTTATTAATAAAGTGGATCTCTTTTTTTTATATATATCATTAAAAAAAGTGGATCTCTTTTTCTTTGATAATCAAAAAAAAAAAAAGTGGATCTCAGCTCTGAACTAGCTGGACTTAAAAATGATTTATAATTCTAATTTTGTTATATTTAAATTTAAAATAAAAAAATATTAATTTTTTATTAAACGAATAACCAATTTTTATATTTAATTATAGATCTGATAATTTTAACTTGACAAATTGTCAATTATAATACATAATTTTAATTTTATTACGTTTAAATTTAAAATAAGAAAAATATAATTATATTTAAAATTTAAAAATCAAACTAGAACATTATGGAAAACATTAATATTAATAAACATAAACATAATAAAACAAAGAAACATACTGACGATTAAAATAAAATTTAAATAAATATTAAGAATCAAACTAATTATTTTACCAAAAGAAAATACTATCAATTTGAGATAAAAGTATATTTACAAAATTAAAAATCAATATCTTGCTTTTACATCTGAAAATTCTTAAAGTAAATTTGATGTAAAAAATACAACAAAAACAAATTAGGCAAAAGTGCGAATTTGGTCATGTATCTTTGCTTTAGGTCCCAAATCAGTTTTATATCTTTTTTCTCAAATTTGATCCTATATCTTTTCTCTAGGTCTCAAATCAGTCCTATATATTTTTTTGTCTCGAATTTAGCTTGTATCTTTGCTTCAGGTCTCAAATCAGTCCTATATCTTTTTTATTGAGTTTCTCGACGATTTCCGTACATTTTTCGGTGAGTTTTAAATTTTTTGCGTTTTCAGTTTTGGTCCCTCTGTCGTTTGCTTTAATTTGTGTTGTTTTTGCATTTCTATTCCATTTTATGAAGAATTCATGAATTAGGGACCAAGATGTAAAGTTTGAGAATCTTCAGGGATACTATTTCACTTTTATTTTGATTGTTAGAGACTAAAGTGAAAGGTACTTGAAGTTTTCAGGAATAAACTGTAATTTAAAGGACTGATCTATAATTTTTCCTGATTTAATTCCAAACCGGGATTTCTAAATTTCACAGTGAATTTACACAATATGTTTGGGTGAATCTAAGCCGTCCAATTCAACAAGTTTTGCATCCGTGGCCAGCGTTATGCTACGTCAACATAAAGTTACTATCGCACATCATCATTGTCCTTTGTTGAAGTGGACCCATAATTCAGTACTATTGTTTCCAAGTTTTAATGCTTCAATTCAATTTTTGTGATCTACTTTTTTATAGTTTTCACTTCGACTTTTCAGATCACAAAAACTAATAATAGATGGGAGAGAAATGTGTACTATGAGTCTATGACCAATGAAAAATGCAGGAATGTGTAAATTGCTTAAACAATTAAAAAAAGACAAAGTTATTTTGGCCCTCAAAAGATTCGATCCTCTAGAATCTATTATAGTATATAAAATTGAATGAAATGAAGCTAACCTATGCCATTTGGCAATGCAGTTAATTATAAACTTGATATGTCAGCATTCTGACCTCCCCTTAAATTTTTCTAATATATATATATAATTTTCAACTAATTTCTAGAATTCGTATTTAATTTCTCCTTAATTAAATTACTCTCTAAAATTTTTTATTGGTCTCCACTTATTTCATTAATGATTCTCCATAATTTTAGGCTTCTTTAATTAAATAAAAAATTATTTATAATACAAACAACCTTTTAATTTCCCATTATCAAACAGTTCGAAATTAAATATTATATTTGATATGTTCCATGATTTTCTCTACTTTGAACAGACCATATATAATGATATTTTTGGTTATATCATTTAATTATTAATCATTTGAATAAATCTATATATATATATATATAAACCTGAGTTTTGGGGGCTTCATGAGCTGCCACATCAGCAAAAAAAATTTAAAAAATAAAAAAAAAATTAATTTTCGCAATTTATGCAGTTTAATAAATGCAAAATATAATACTTATCCATGTTCCTCAAAAATCTAACTGATTTATGTCAACAAATGCAATATTATAATTTTAAAATCAAAGTAATTCCTCAAATCCCTTCAAATTCGAAAGTAACAATTCAATTAATATATATATTATAATTATAAAATATCAAAGTCAATTAATATATATGTCAACAAATACTATATTAAAAATTAAAAATGAAATTAATTACTCAATTACCTTCAATTTCGAAAAATTTAAATCAATTAATATCTATATTATAATTCTAAAGTGGGTGTTTAGTATCAGTATAAAGATTTCCCTAACAAACACCTTGAGAAGATTTTCAGTTTTCGAATTTTTGATTAGTTGCTTTTAATTGGTCTAAAGTTATTGATATCTAAAATTCTTATGTAGAGTATCTATCCCAATTTCTCCTATAAAGAGTCTCCTTCATTCAATCAATCCACTCACATCTATCTCTTCGTTTCCTCATACTTGCATAGTTTCTTTGTTTTGTCAATTATGTTTTACGTAATTTTATATACTATGTAGTGATTTGCTTTAGTGTTCTTCTCTGCAGGTTTTATCTCCATCAAAAGTTTAATACGAGGATATAAGTCTCTGCTAATGCAGTATCATCGTCCAATGGAGCCAATAGAGACAATGATCGACAAGGGCACTGGAGTAAACCTCCAATGAAAGGTCAGGTAGGGAAATGATAACGGTACAATATCACAATTATGTAAGAAATTCATAAATAAAAGGAGTCATTATTTTTCTTTTGTGAATTGCGGATCATTTCTTTGGAAGACACTCTTTGGTTGGGTTTTCAAACTAGCCTTCATTGATCATTTTGGCTTTTCTCAAAAAAATTATAATCCATGTATAATGATGCGGGCTTTATGGACTGAATTTTGTATATATGCAGGAGAACACACATGAAGAGATGATAGTGCAGCTGGGCCAATAATCAACTTTGTGGTGGTGTGTGCTTCTACTTTTGATGTTGGTTTTTCAAGTAATTTTGTTACGAAGCCTTTTGCTTTCATTCATGCAACATCTTACAAACTACTGTTTCCTTCATATATCTTTGGTTTCATAGTTTTTTTTTTTTTTTTTACAATTTGAATTTAGTTTCATGTAGCAAGAATCGATCAACGGAAGCACCATTTCTACAAATTACCCACACCAGTGTTATGTAGAGAGGATAGGGAAGATCTGAAGCTACATGCCTACTCATGTTTTACTCCCAACATATAGAAAACCTATTGGTTAATAAAGTAAAATAAATGACAAGTTTNCAAATTTTTTGTTTAATTAAATTAATATAAATTATATAATATACATAAGAGATAGTGTGTGTGAAAGAGAGAGATAAAGAGAGAGAGAGGATGATTGGATGAGATGAGATTGAGATTAAGGGGTTCCCAGACAGGCCTAAACTAATTAGAATAAGAGATTTTAATAGCAGGCTTTTAAAATAAATTAAAAGAAATCTTTTTTATCTATAAAAAAGCAGGTTGCTTTAAAGATTTGGATTCCTATAATACCCTTAAACATACCTCTTCATTTCTGAAAGATACCTTCTTATTAAAGAGATGTGTCCCGTATTGATGAATTGTTGCATCCTCTCACTGTCGGTTATAAGTTGAATCATACCTCTTCATTTTTCAAAGATACCTTCTTAAAATGGTTGATGTTCAGGGAAGAAATGATGGAGAGAACGCAAGGCGAGAAATATCTTCGTCCTCCTTTGGATTCGAGCGGCAGTGTGACAGTTGAGAAACTAGAAAACGAAGCAATTGCTGGAAACGGAAGGCGATATGAAGGATGGGTACATGCCGAAAACAGTGTATTTCATTGATGCGCTTAGAGACCACAAAAGCCAAGACAGCAATGACGGTGCCTCCTTGAACCGCTTTGCACCATGTGTACTCGCTTCCACTATGCATATTCTCGTACTTTTCTTGTTAATTATTGTCTGGAGATATGTGTGGTGGATGAAAATAATGCCAGACCATCTATATATATATTTATAAATATGCATTGGTTTCCATTTGTATGGCACTGTAGAATATGCATCTTCGTACGTAGTTGAGACCTTTCAAAGGAATTTGGGCTTTTACAGTGAAAATTCTAACATCAATATATATTTATATATATATACATCACCATTAAATAATCTTGTTTTTTCACCAGGTTATCATGGGAACCTTCAATTCAAGTGGAGGGAGAAAACCATTTTGGCGAAGAAGTTATAAGGGATTCTCATTTACCATGATTCTTTCGTAGATTCCAATTTACAATATGTATTGGCTTTGGTATGTTTTGAATGCTACTTTTTCAAAGAACATCTCTCCATGTATTCTATTTATTTTGTTGAAAATTTTTGGGGATTATTAGATCAATGCATCTTGTCATGTAATTTGTCCCTTTCAATTTTTAACTTTTAAGTAATTAATGAAGGGAGTTTTAACTTCATTGCAATAATTTTGTTGTTATTGTCAAATTTGTAACTTTTTTTTCAAACTCAACCAATTCTGTCAAGATTGGTAGACATTTAAACTATCGCATTACGTACATAAAAATAAAAATAAACTAAAAATATGAATGTGAATATGTGATGCACTCAACTCTCAAGTTTAAACATAATAAACAACAATTTTAAACTCAAGTTTTCAATATGATAAAAAAATAACATAATAAACAACTTTCTCTCTATCTCAAATTCTGTATCTATATTTTAAAAATAAAATTGATGGTCGATGAGTAAACCGATCAACTCACAGGTTGGCTCACCATAGGTTGCTGGTTTGGTGAGTTCACTCACTTGAGTTGAATTTTCTTATGACCCAAGACTTATATTTAGAATCTATTTTTTTTAGTTTGTGATCCAAATTTGAGAGCAATTTAAGATAAAATATTATTTTAGTTTAAAAAGGATATCTGTGTAAAATATTAAGATAAATCAAAATAAGAAATAGCGTGATGAAAAAGAAAAAAACTCTTTAACTCCTTGAATTAAGACTTAAGTGAAAATTAGAACAAAAGTTTTATAATCTCTTTAGTTTTTTTTACAATACAATTTGTGGTCATAATAAATCAATTGGTTGATGGAGATGAGCTACGGAAAATTATAAGAATTAAATTGTCAATAGATTAATTATCAATAAATTGACTCTCCACTATTGAAAATTGTACATTTTTTCTATAACAAATAGCGAAGAAGGATCAAGCCAAAAAAAATAGTGAAGAATAATAACTGATAAATTAAACTTCATATTTATATTTACTCTTCACATTTAATTATAATTAAAAATAATGTTGTTCAATTTATACTCAATTCTATGGGTTTTGGTATGGGTCAGCTTGGCTCAACCTCAACGGATCTGAATTCAAGTATGGTAGTAACTAAATCCACCTGAAAATATCAGATTAATGTTCATTGTCTTCAATATATTATAAACTCAAAATTGAAATCTCTTTAATAATATAATGTTTTTTTTATATTTGAAATTGATTAAAAAATTATATGTCTAAAACTTTTATAAAAAAAATCAAATAACAACGTGAAAAATTATTATAAATTTGAGCACAAACATTTGCTATATAATTATGAGCTTAGTGAGACCCACTAATCATGAATTGTTTTAAATATAACAATTAACAAAAGAAGTAAACTGTGATTAAAGAGATTCACTAATCATTAACTTCAATGATTTCTTTTTTTTAAGGGTAAAATGCACTTTGCTATCCTGTGGTTAGGACCGAATCCACTTTGGTACCCTGAAAGACAAAATTTGACACTTTGGTACCCCGAGGTATGCGCCGTTAGCACATTGGTACCCTGTGGTTAATTTCCGTCAAGATTTAACAAAAAGAGGTGACGTGGCTCAATCTTAGCCGTTGATTTCTACTACATCTTATCCGTTAGTTTCTATTGCAGCTGAAATCATATTTCACCCCTCAACAAGATTTCTTTTGTGCATTTAGGTCCCTTTCCTTTGGTAAAACGAATTAAAACACAACAAACTTGAAGATAAAATATTATAGTTAGATCATAATATTTTGCTATTATAACTTACTGAATAACTTGCATGAAAAAATTATATTTTTATCATAATTACATAAAAAATAAATATTTTAGTAATTTATTAAATTATTTAGTGAAACTAAATATTAATTATTTAATTTGTAAATTAATTAATGGAATATTCTTCAAATTATTCAAGTTTACTTTCAAAATTTCATTTAAGTAGTTGTATCTGAATATATGACTAAATTGCATTTATTTTCTAGATTTAAGATTGATATGTAATTATCTCCTTTTTATATTTTCCAAAATTACATTTTGACCCCCAAAAGTTTTTGAACTTTTTATTTTAGTCCTCAAATATCATGATTTAGGGACTTTATTTTATAAATTTTAAAACTATTTAGGAGCATTCTGTAATTTTTGCAAAAAATTTGTAAAGTTTATCTTCTCACCATCGAACCACACAGTTTTAGGACTAAACTACATTTATGTTCCAAATTTAGGACTAATATGTAATATTATTCTTTTTCCAATATTTTTCAAAATTACATTTTGACCCCAAAATTTTGTTATAATTTTCATTTTAGTCCTCAAATATTATGATCTAGGGATATTTTTGAAAATTTTGAAACTATTTTTGTTCATTTTGTAATTTTTGCAAAAGTGTTAATAATTTTCTGTTAAATCTTGACGGAAAATAACCACAGGATAGCAAAGTGCTAACGGCGCAAACATCAGGATACCAAAGTGTCAATTTTTTTCTTTCAGGGTACCAAAGTGGATTCGGTCCTAACCATAGTGTACCACAGTGCATTTTACCCTTTTTTTAATACGCATACATTTGAGATTTTAAAACAAGAATAGAACATTTACATTATTATGACTTTAAAAATTCAGAATCTATAATTTTGTACATTAATATGGTATCAGTCACACATAAAATAATTGCATTTATAATTTTAAAACAAAGTAGAATAAATGCTTCTTTTGGCCTTAAAACTTGAATTATTACAGTTCAAAGAGAAAACACATTTCAACATGTATTATAAAATACTGGTATATGAGAAATGAATCTTAACGTATCAAGACTAAGTTAAAGCACACAAAGATAGAGTGGGTTGTTGAAAAAATGTTACAAGAATCTAACGGAAGAGAATCAAAGTAAAATTCAAGCTTTTTACTATTTAATTTGAAAAATGATCTTGATTCTTGAGGTTTTTCTGCTACATACCAACTTGGTATGTGTGTATGCAAATTTTTTCATGATTTCACTATAACATATATGGGATCTTTTTATAACTTTATTCTTCTTTCAAAAACCTATGTATTTTTTACTAATGACTTCAATAAATTCAAACTAAATTGTATCTGAATTTCCCGAGTTTTAAGAGGCATAAAATACTTAAGTTTTAAAAATTGATAAATAGATACTTTAAACTTTTAAATGAGTGGGGTTGTTTAGGATTCTTGGATGATCGAAGTTGAAAACTCGGGGGATATGTCTATTGACTTATTTGAAAGTTAAAAAGTACAAAAAAAAAAAGTTAAAGGGATCTATCTATCTATTTAGGGATAGTCAAAATACCTTGATCTAATGAGGATTCTGAAATTTTATCATATAGGTTTAAGTTATATTTTGAGTCCAACCACGACGGGTCTGTGTCTGAGTATAGTGGTACAATACCCGGCCATAATGATAAATATTTATTTTTTAAATATAAAATGAAATATTTCAAAACTTTATGTATCGATAAAATATGAAATCGTAAAGATAAAATGTTAAATACTTCATACATATTCGATCATTCTAATAATACATTCCTAATTATGATGTATTTTTTTAGGGTAAATTACACTTTGGTACACTGTGGGCTGACCCTATTTCACTTTGGTACCCTGTGGTTTGAAACCTGATACTTTGGTACCCTGTGGTATTCTCCATTAACACTTTGGTACCCTTTGGAGCTATTTTGTAATTTTAACCATAACAAATTTTACAAAAATTACATATTGACATTTTGTACATTTTAACCATAACCTGATATTGACATTTTATTTATCATATACTATAAAAACAATAGAATGTAGGGTACTTTGTAAAAAAAAAAATTATTGTAAAACCATCCGTACATCACACAGGTCAATCCCTAGGCAATAGAATATATTAGGACCAACATGTTTCTATATATTGGTGATGGAAACATTCGGACCAACATCACCAATGACCATTCAAGATTCAGATGTCTAATGATATATTGGTACCCAATTTCAATGACCCTATTCACTCAATTACTAAAGCTATCTATGGCGATCTCTTAGAAAAATATCAAAATGATAAATATTTTAGAGATAGAGCTATTAATTGTTGATTAGACAACTTCCAGGTGACGAGAAGATATATCTAAACTCTAATAGCATATGCAAACACAATGAAAATGCTTAGACGTTGACTGAACTATACATCCCTAAAATCTTAAATTCCATTTAGAATCTAACCTAATCACATTATTCGACCAATGTTGGAACATCTGTCATGCTACTTAGGAACATTGACAAATCATTAGGTTTCTGTAATGGAACTAGATTTATTGTTTCCAAACTTGATGAACATGTCATATGAGATATTACTTTAGCAGGAAGATCTTGTAGGTTAGAAAATATTACTTGCACTAATGGTGATTACACTTTCCAATTATAAGATTCCCTTCAAATTTCAACATCGTAATTTCCACTGGCTTTGTCCTTTGCAATGACTATCAACAAAAGCCAAGTCCAGTCATTACCAACAATTGGTCTTTATCTCCCATGTCCAGTCTTTACTCATAGTCAATTATCTGTTGCGTGATCTAGAGTTCGCTCTTGACACGTGTACTAAGATTTTATTAGGACATTCATCCAAGGACGAATCAATAGGAAAAACTAAAAACGTTGTATATTGGAAAGTTTTCCAAAATGTCAAATGATGTACATAAATCAATTTTTTTGTGATATGCTACATTAACAATTATGAAACTCTGAATAAAAAAAAATATGATTTTAACATTAGGAACCATTTTAATGTAATTACTATTATCAATCTCATGAGAATTTTTCATGTAATATTATTGCTATTTATCACATACTATAAAGATAGTTGCATATGGTGTACTTTATAATTTATTTATGTTGGTTCACAATTCCAACGACCCTATCCAATCTATTGTTGGTGTTATATATATATGGTGATCTTCTAGAAAAATATCAAGATGATAAATATTTTAGAGATAGAGCTATTTTTGCTCCCACGCTTGATGATGTCAACAAAGTAAATGAAATGTTGATTGGACAACTTCTAGGTGAAGATAAGATATATTTAAGCTCTGATAGTATATGCAAACACGAGGATAATTTGAAATGTTGGCTGAATTATACATCACTAAAATATTTAATTTCATCAAAGGGTCCGGGTCACCTTATCATATAAGTAGACTTAAAATTGGATCACCTATCATGCTACTTAGAAACATTGACAAATAATTGGGCCTCTGTAATGGAATTAAATAGATTGTTTTCAGACTTCATAAACATGTCAATGAAGCTATCCCATTAGCTGGAAGATATCTGCAAGGCAGAAAATTCTAACTGCACGAATCTTGATTAGTCCTTCCAATTATAAGATTCCTTTCAAATTTCTACGTTGTCAATTTCCTTTGACTTTGTCCTTTGCAATGACCATCAACAAAAGCCAAGGCCAATCATCATCAATAGTTGGTTTGTATCTACTACGACCAATTTTCACTCATGGTCAATTATATGTTACATTATATAGAGTTCCATATCCCATTAGCTGGTAGGTTGCCGAGACAAAAAAAATTCTGATTGCAAGGATGTTGATTACTCCGTCTAATTCGAAGATTCCGCTAAAATTTCAACGCTGTCAAGTCGCGTTGACATTATCATTTGTAATGACAATCAATAAGAGTCAAGGACAATTATTGCCAAACGTTGGATTATATCTTCCAAAACTAGTATTCACTCATGGTCAACTATACGTTGCACTTTCCAGAGTTCGTTCCAGAGAAGGCTTAAAAATACTAATTGCAAATTCATCGAAGGATGAAGACAACGAAAAAACTGAGAACGTTGTGTACAAAGAGGTATTCCAAAATGTTAGATGAGTTATTCATATGAATACGCTAACCAAATGTTTTAATAGTTTAACAAATGGTATTGTTTTATTAGCAATCATTTTAACAACTTCGTAGTGAGCACTATAACTTATTTCTTTTTTATTTTTTTTCAATTATATATGTGCTCCACGTGAGAAAGGTATAATAAAAATTGCTTCGAACATACAACATGTATGATTTGATGACATGCATAATCTACAGCTTGGAATATATAAACATTCAATTTAAAGTGTTCTTATTATTAAATTGACTGAAACAAATAGATCCCTTATAACATATTTTTATAACACAACCACCCATGCATCACACGGGTCAAAACCTAGAATTAATTATCGAAATAAAAGATGCTGAAAATTTAATTGTCATAATTAACTGGTTAAACAATATTTGGTTTAATAAAAAGATATCGAACCTAAAATCATGCCTATAATCAATATGAAATTCAAATCAGATAATAATTAATTAAATAAATCACAGTATTACATTATATGGATTCTTAAATGTTATAGATTCAAAACGAAAAACCATTCATGCATGATGAATTTCTACATTTCCATTAAGTGTAATTATGAATTAAAACAAGAATATATTACCTCATAATGAAGAATACAATCAAATCAATTATAATCCTATTCGAATTTATATATAATACATACAATATATGAATTCGAGGATAAAACTTAATACCAAGATCAAGTTCATACTTCACGCTACTTAAAGTATGATGATGAAATTAACCAGGGGAATGCAAAAGTTCTACCAGAAATTACAACTCGACTTTTAAGAAGAATAAAGTCATTATTAAAAAATATATAGGTTTTTGAAAGAAGAATAACGTTAAATACTTCATACACATTGGATCATTCTAATAATACATTCCTAATTACAATGTACTTTTTTATTTAGTAGTTATAGATAAAAAAATTAATGAAAATAAGTTTTATATTAATAAAAAATAGTTTACTTCAAAAATTTTCGAAGTTAAGACCTATTTATATGGATTAAATTATTTACTGAATCTATAGGTGAAATTTGATTTTAATATTTGTTCAACCCCACTACAACGAATGAAAAAGTCTTACAACTACAAACATCACCATGACATGATGTTTATATTTGGCCTTGGTAAGGTAAATTAGTATAGCATCCCCCTACTTTATATTCTACTTTAGGATGCATTTTCACGTAATTACCATTTTAAAATTTTGAACTATTTTAGCCTAATTACCATTATCAATATAATGATAATTTTTCATGTAATATTATTATTATTCATCATATACTATATTTTAGTAGAATGTAGTGTACTTTGTAAATTGTTTTATAATAAAACCACCCATGCATCGCACGGGTCAAACCTTAGGTAATAGAATATATTGGGACCAACGTGTTTTTAGATATTGGTCATGGAAACATTGGGACCAACATCACCAACGACCAATTCAAGATTCAGATGCCTAATAATATATTGGTACCCAGTTTTAATGACCCTATTCACTCAATTACTAAAGCTATCTAGGGCGATCTCTTAGAAAAATATCGAAATGATAAATATTTTAGAGATAGAGCTATTATTACACCTACACTTGATGATGTTCACAGAGTTAATGAAATGTTGATTAGACAACTTCCAAGTGACGAGATGATATATCTAAGCTCTAATAGCATATGCAAACGCGATGAAAATACTAAGATGTTAACTGAACTATACACCTCTGAAATCTTAAATTCCATCAAAGGGTCTGAGTTACCTAATCACATTATTAGACCAAGGTTGGAACACATGTCATGCTACTTAGGAACATTATCAGGTCTCTATAATGGAACTAGATTGATTGTTTCTAGGCTTGATGAACATGTCATTGGAGATATTACTTTAGCTGGAAGATTTTATAGGTTAGAAAATATTAATTGCACAAATGGTGATTACACCTTCCAATCATAATATTCCTTTCAAATTTCAACATCGTCAATTTCCACTGACTTTGTCCTTTACAATGACCATCAATAAGAAAAACTAAAAATGTTGTATATAGGAAAGTTTTCCAAAATGTCAAACGATGTACATAAATCAATTTTTTGTGATATGCTACTTTAACTATTATGAAACACTTAATAAAAAAAATGATTTCAACATTAGGAACCATTTTAATTTAATGTAATTACTATTATCAATATCTTGAGAATGTTTCATGTAATATTATTGCTATTTATCACAAACTATAAAGATAATTGCATGTGGTATATTTTGTAATTTATTTATGTCGGTTCACAATTCCAATGACCCTATCCAATCTATTGTTGGCGTTATATATATTTGGTGATCTTCTAGAAAAATATCAAGATGATAAATATTTTAGAAATAGAGCTATTCTTGCTTCTAGGCTTGATGATGTCCACAATTGAATGAAATGTCGATTGGACAACTTCTAGGTGAAGATAAGATATATTTGAGCTCTGATAGTATATGCAAACATGACGATAATTTTGAAATGCTGGCTAAATTATACATCACTGAAATATTTAATTTCATCAAAGGGTTCGGGTCACCTTATCATAGAATAAGACTTAAAGTTGGATCACCTGTCATTCTACTTAGAAACACTGACAAATCATTGGGCCTCTATAATGGAATTAGATTGATTGTTTCCAGACTTGATAAACATGTCATTAAAGCTATCCCTTTAGCTAGAAGATTTACAAGGCGAAAAATTCTAACTGCATGAATCTTGATTAATCTTTCCAATTATAAGATTCCTTTCAAATTTTTACGTTGTCAATTTCCTTTGACTTTGTCATTTGCAATGCCCATCAACAAAAGCCAAGGCCAATCATTATCAATAGTTGGTCTGTATCTACTACGACCAATGTTCACTCATGGTCAATTATATGTTACATTATCTAGAGTTCCATATCCCATTAGCTGGTAGGTTTGCAGGACAGAAAATTCTTATCACAAGGATGTTGATTACTCCGTCTAATTTGAAGATTCCGCTAAAATTTCAACGCTGTCAAGTTTCGTTGACAATATCATTTGCAATGACAATAAACAAGAGTCAATGTCAATCATTTCCAAACATTGGATTATATCTTCCAAAACTAGTGTTCACTCATGGTCAACTATACGTTGCACTTTCCAAAGTTCGTTCCAGCGAAGGCATAAAAATACTAATTGCAAATTCATCGAAACATGAAGACAACGGAAAAATTGAGAATGTTGTGTACAAAGAGGTATTCCAAAATGTTAGATGAGTTATTCTATTATACATCTAGATAATGGTCCTTATATATTGTTATTAATGAATTTGTCACTAATATTATATATTTAATGACAAAACTACCGGGTACGCTGCCATAGATATAATTTACGGCAAATGGTCTTGTTTAATCAGCAATCGTTTTAACAACTTCATAGCGAGCACTATAACTTATTTCTTTTTTATTCTTTTCCAATTATATATGCGCTCCACGTGAGAAATGTATAATAATAATTGCTTGGAACATAGAACAGGTATGATTTATTAGTGACTATCTTAGGATGATTTATGTGGGAATACTCGATCAATTTATCTTTAGTAGTGATGATTGCTTAATCCAATTGCTCTATCGGGTGTTTTCTCTATTTGACTAATCTTTTCGTTTATTATTATTTCTTTCAATTCAGTCCTTTAAATCAAAAACACAAAAACATTTATTGCTTTATTTAAATACTGCCTTAGATCATAGATAAACATTCAAGAACGATTTTCTTTGCTTTCACCCGATTAGAGATAATTTGGTATTGTTTGCTTTTAAACTTTGCACAAAAGTTTCTCGAGAGATTGACTTGGATTGCACCACTATAGTGCATTAATTCCAGTATTTTGGCCACCTTGCGACGGGTCCGGTCACACTCACACACCTCTCTCTCTTTCACACACACACCTCTCTCTCTCATATATATATATATATATATATATAATTTATATTAATTAAATTAAACAAAATTATTTTTGTTCATTTTCAATGTTGTTATTTTTCTTAGTCTCAATATTCCTCTATTTGTTTTGAGTAAAATATACAATTTAATCCCTAAATTATTTTTTAAGTTACAATTTTATTCTATTCTCTTTACTGCATTTTTTTTAAAAAAGGAAAAAATTAATTATCTTCACTTTTTATAAGCATTTTGGTCCTCAAACTATGAGCTCAGTTTCTTTAGCTCTTAAAACTATTTTTTGTTTAGTTTTTTTCCTCAAACTATGCAATTAGTTTCATTTTGGTCCTCAAACTATTTTTTTTTCTATATTCGTGTCTAAAATCATCCGATGATAATATGTTGTGGATAATGGAAAAATAACGATTATTTTTTGGTTGGGAAAATACACAAGTTTTCACGTGTCTATTATTTTTTTTGTTCGAATCATGGGTAGTCAGAAAATTGCAATGTTGCTTCGTTTTTTTATCCCAATGTTCTTCTATTTTTTTGAGTAAAATATATAATTTAATCAAAAAGTTTTTTTAAGGTATAATCTTCTAGTTCCGTTATTACATTTTTAAAAAAATATATTGAAAAAAGTAATTATATTCATTTTAATCTCCAAAAAGTTTTTTTTCTGCATGTAGTCTTTTTTCTTTTATAATAGGATTAAAACGTAAGAAAAAATAAATTGAAGTTTTAATGTATTTCGCCCAAAAAAAAAAAACTACTCTTTCTTCTTCTTGGAGACACTGGCGGTGGCTCTGGTGGTTTTGCCACTAGTGTGTCGTTGTTGTCATCACCGACGATGATACTGATTCCTCTTCTCATAATCTCACTCCTCCTTATTACACGAATGACATTTTTGTCAAGGAGTTAATTGAAGGATTTTTAAAACAAGGCAACACCCAAACTTTTTCAAATTCAATAGGGGCAACATTGATGGTTTAAGAAAAATTAAATTCAAACTTTTCCTTAAAATCTGAATTAAAGACTTAAACATTGAAGTGCATCTAAACCCTATTACAAAAGGAGATTATATAATTATCTGATTAACGAAAGCAGACGACTACAAATTTTTCTTTTAGCTAGTAGTACTCATATAACAATAATAGAATCCAAAGGAGGAGTGATGTGTTTTTAAGGATAAGCTTCAATAATTGACCTGAAACCAAATAAAGGAGTTATTTTGTAATGTTTGAAACCAGCAGCTTTAAGAAGTATGTCCCATTCTTGAACATTTCTCTCTTTTCCATCACTTGCCAGCATCAAAACATCATAAAGTAGCTTCACTTCAGTCATTGCATTATCCTCATCATGATCCTTATTATTCTTTTCATTAATCACTGCATCTATAATGATAACCTTCCCTTTCTCATTATTACTACTTGAGATAGCTTCCCTGCATTTCTCTAGTATCTTTATGCAGCTTTCATCATTCCAAGTATGTAGAATCCACTAGACAACACAAGATCATAACACTGTTAACGTACATGGAGTTTTCTTTAATGAAAAAAGAAAAAAAAAACACATTTGTTATTATGTTATTGTTACAAAAGTAAATATACATGTTAGTTACATAAATTAATATTCATAAGCGAGCTGACAATTCTCAATCTAAAATTCAATGTATATATGCACAGCAATATATATAGCTCAATTATTAAGAACCAACTTTCGATGACAAGAATTTTAGTGTAATAGTTCAGTTACTTGCTCTTGTGTCTTAACAACAACTAAATTATATATGAATACCCTTATTTGTTTCTCTAACAAGTTATACATATTGATCATATACGTTATAAGCAATAAATGTTAATTGTTATATGTGACTTGGACCAACTTCGTTGTTTGACCCGAATTGGAAGCTAAATAGCCCAAGAGAGAAACTTCTTATGTGAGTCACACTTTTAGACTGTTACGCAATCAGTATGGGTTGACTTGCAAGGTTTTGGTTGACTCACGTCAATCTTCAAATTGTTGAACTACATTAAATGATTAAATTCATTCTTTATTATTTTTTCTAAATTGCATGTAATGTGGAATATTCAAAAAAAATTAATGTATAAAAATCTCTTGAACTTTATTATAAATGTATAAAAAATCCTCCTATAAACTACAAAAGGAAAAGTGACATAACAATTGTTAATCTTTTTATTTTTTGAAAGAAATAGAGATAACAAATATATTATTTAGTTCTTTCAGAGATTAAACTGTATATTTAATCTTTCAGAGATTGATTTAGTTATCAACTTAACAATTTTTTAAGGATTAAATTGTTAATTTACTCAAAAAGAAAAAAGACTTACTTTGAGAAGAACAGCATCAGCAAAAGGAATAACATCATCAAACATGCTCCCACCAACAAAATTCAAATGCTCATTATCTCCCTTCAAGTTTTGCACAACTTGTGGGAGATCAAACACCACACACTTCATATGAGGATACGCCTGAGAGATGATCCTAGCCGTCGTTCCGGTGCCACCACCAACATCAATTAACGAATCCAGGCCCTTGAAAACCCAGTCACAATCTCTCAAAGCCATATTGATCATTTGTGAATCACTTGCCATTGCTTCATTGAACAAACTCATATACTCAGCATGTCCTTGAAGAAAATCCCACAACCCCACACCATAGGCAGTCTCAGAAACAGTCTTCTCATCCCCTTTGAACCATTTATGTAACACATCAAATGGACACATCATAGAAGGAACAAGTAAGCCCATCACCATTGGGACTAGACAAGGCTCCTTGCCTTTTACAAGTAACATAGAAGAAGGAGTGAGAGTGTATGTGTATATGTATGACTCCTTCATGATCTCTTCATTATTTTTGTCACACATCACTAATTTGAGGGATTTGGATTCAGCTAAGAAGCCATTATGAGCCAATAAGTGCACAAGCCTGCCTACATAAGCAGTTTTTGTGGGGTGAACTTGGAGTTTTGAAGCTAATTCAGGAATAGTAATGGGTTTTCCATGGTTGTGGATTATGTCTGGAATGTTTAAGTGAATGGCACATTTGAGAACCATGCCATTCAAATAGCCAAAAATGTGTTTGTATAAGTGAGCTTGAGCTTCAAACATGATCTCACTATTTGATGGCTTGGTTTTCTCAAGTGAACCCATGAGATGATGAGTTAGTTTTGGCTATCAACTAGCTTGTGCTTTTCTAAACAGAGAGTGCTCTGCTATTTATAGACTTGGCTCACTACATTGAGCTTAATTAAGGGGAAAAAAGTTAGCAAGATGATTGATATTTTTCTCCTAATAATATATAAGGTGGTAAGACTATTATTCTAGTTTCTCAGTACATTACTTTGGAATTATTTTCAATTTTGTATTTTATATTTTTTCAAGTCAATTTTGTATGTTGGTAAGAGAATTGTTCTTGTCTCTTGGTACTTTTCTTTGGAATTATATTCAATTTGTTTTGTGTATTTTTTTTTTTGCGTTAATTTTGTCTTAAATGTTTTTAGAATGATTCAATTTTTTCTTGATATTTTTATCATATGAATTAATAATAAATTACTCCCTCCGGTCCACAATATTTACCATAGTTTTAGAAAGTTCTATGATTGATGTTTTATAAAATAAGAAAGCATTAATTTTTTTTTTTACAATTTTATCCCTATCTATTCTATCTTAATAGTATATATCTTTTGAAAATAAGAAAGAATAAATAAGGGTAATATAGAGCGCATTTGATTCTATTTTTGAAAAAAAGTTTTCTTTTTTAAAAACAAAAAATACACATTGTTTTTTATTTATTTTTTTAAAAAATGTTTTGAAAAACAAAATCAAACATGCTCATAGTCTTTTTATCTTGTATTTTTTTAAGTTCAAGGTAAATTAATCTTTTTTTTTTTTGTCAGTGCGTATACATCAAATTATAGCAGATATTGTGAACCGGAAGGAGTATCTAATACGTTTTAAAATTTTAGTAAGCTTTTATTGTTAATTGAATGCCTAAATAATATTTTTTAATGAAATTTTAATGTTATTTATAAAATATATATATAATTCAGAATACTGAAAAAGCTGCACAGGATGTTGGGTTTCAATATTTACAGAAAATTAAATTTATATTGAAGTATTGGTGATATGCAATAGTAATTAGTATGATAAATGAAAAATTAATTTAAAAATTAAAAATGATAAAATGTAAAGAACAATGATTTCATAACTATCTTTGGCCAAAAAAGAAAAAATGATTTTATAACTATCTTTAATTCCCTAATTGACCCACGTTTTACATTTTTTTAATAGCATATAAACAGTTACACGGAGTTTTTTTTTTTTTTTTAGTTACACGGAGTTAAGAAAGAAACTACTCCACCTACGTACTTTACAGAGTCAAATTAAAAACGAGTAAACTCCCAAACTGGTCCCCGAATTATTGGGTCACTGACAGATTGGTCCCTGATTTATGGAAATTGACAAATAGGTCCCTGAATTTTACTAACGTTAGTCAAATTGGTTCATGAAGCCGTTAACTGCTGACGTAGCACGTTAAGTGCCACGTCAGCAGTTGGAAAACTAAAAAAAAAGTCAACTGTACGTGCCACATCAGCATTAATAATAAAAAAAATATTTCATTCAAAATTCAAATAGGTCCCTGAGTTATATTTTTATCTCATTATTCTCAATTTCCCCTCTTTTTCATCATCTTCATTCATTTTAGTCCCAAATCCTCAAAATAAAATTGTAAAATGTCCCAAAACTCTTCCAAACATTCCAGTTTAGTCC
>QANZ01008445.1:36820-51966 GCA_003254925.1 Chamaecrista fasciculata
TTTTTGGGTAAATTCACTTAAAATCTTAATTTACTTCATTTTCTTATGTTTTGATCCTATTATAAAAAGAAAAGGACCTTAATATAAGAAAATAAAACTTTTGGGGATGAAAGTTTATTTTTCCTCTTTTTTTAACAGAAAAATGGATGGAAAACGTTAGAGGGACCAACTTTTTCAAGTTTTGCATAACTGGGGGACCAATATGGAACAAAAAATAACTGGAGGACCTATTTGGAACACTGAGCATAACTGAGGGACCAAAATAGAACTTTGGTCTATTTAAAAGTTGAGTTATTTTGATCCTAATTATATCTCTTGATGTTTATTTTAGTTCATTGTGTTTCAAAATATTAAAAGTGGTCTTAAGTGTTAGTAGAAGATTTATTTTGATCTCAAACTATTGAATTTTTTCATATTTCTCTCGTTTCTCATTTCAAATTCAAAAGACTTGTTAATAAAAATTCGTAATTCTAAATTTTTTTTTTGCCCAAACTCGTAACTCTAAATTTGTCACATTCGAATTTGAAACGAGAGAGATATAATTAACTTTGTTTGTTTGATTATGAAACGAGCGATCTACTTTTGAGATCAATTTAACCTTGTTTATTAACGATTTCAACTAGATAAAGAAAAGTACTTTTCGACGACAATGCATAACTCTAAACTCGTGAAAGTACTCTTTAAAAAATTATCAAATATTTTTATAGACAAATTATATACATACGATATATCCAAACTTGATCAAATTGTCTTCTCAAAATCATATCAAGAAATCATAGAATATCAAACTATTTAAAATCGAGTATAGCTCAATCAAACCCATTCAAAATTGTTAAGTTCGATCAAATTGAAGTATTTAAATGATTTAGTACACATTTCTTTTTCACCAAAAAAAAAAAGTTCAATGGGGGTTATACAAGTTGATTCCACTTGAGTACATATTTTTTTTGGTTAAAGTGCACTTTTGGTCCCATAACTTTGGCAAAGATTTCAATTTGGTCCCATAACTTTTTTTGTTGCAATTTTGGTCCCATAACTTTGGCAAGGGTCTCAATTTGGTCCCATAACTTTTGAAAACGTCTCACCATTGGTCCCAATATTGATTTACATTCATTATCTGTCGCTAAAGACGATCTAACATACTGAGTTGGATGATGACGTGACAAATATGGGTGAAGTTATGGGACGGATGAAAATTAGCTTGGGACCAACAGTGAGACGTTTTTAGAAGTTATGGGACCAAAATTGCAACAAAAAAAGTTGTGGGACCAAATTGAGACCTTTGCAAAAGTTATGGGACCAAATTGAAACCTTTGTCAAAGTTATGAAACCAAAAGTGCACTTTAGCCTATTTTTTTTAATATTTATTCCGTAGGTTGTTAAGAAAGCAATATATATACAAGAGGACTATAAAAGATACTATTCATACCTAAAGTGCCAAATTTATTTACAAACAAAAAAGTGCCAAATTTGATTTTTACCTACAACTAACATAATTAGTATAAAGTATGAAAATATATAATTTCTTTGGAATGAATAAAAATTTATTATAAAAAAATGTCACCCAAATTTAAATACAAAATAAAATTTTGATATTTATTAATTGATATTTTAAGAGAGAGAAAATAATACAATCTAACGAAAATAAAATAAAATAAAAAGACCAACGCGGGGCAAACTGATCTGATCACGGGTCGAGTCTAGGAAGCACAGACATTGACAAAATGCGGGACACAACACGGCATATATATATATAATATTATATTATAATTTCAAGAAGAGACAAAATAGAAATAATCAGAAATTCATAAATACTGATAAAAACTTCAAAAATTGCAAATTGTATCATATATATGTTCGTACTCCATATTCAAAAAATCATAAATGGAGTATTATTTCTATGCATAACAAAAATATGTACTAGAATCTAATAGGCATATCTAAGTAAACAAATAGAATATTTCCTGAAGAATCTAGCTGAAAAGTCATCTAAAAAACAATTTCTTTATATCCTCCACTATTGTTAGTTGTTGCCTTCATCAGTAAATATAACCCCCTCCAACTCTGGTTCACCAAACAACGATAAGTAATAATGAATGACGATGACCAATAGTACACGACAATGAACGACGATGAATGACGGTGAATGACGATGAACAACGATGAACGACGGATGAACGACGATGAACAGCGGTGAACCACGGTGAGCAAAAGCTGTCGAGATAGTTTTGTCGAAAGCGATATGAGAAAACTCAAAATTGCTTTTCTAGGTTAAAAAATTTATATTTAAACTCAAAATTGGTTGGGATTGTTTTTCATGGAGTTTCACACTTGATCATCGATTCCAAAATATTAATTCATCAACATAAAATAGGTTAACGGAATCACACGGTGAAATCACTCTTTCTTAAAAGTTGATTAAAGGATAACATACCCAATTTAACCACTTATTAACTAGACGAATCCGACACAGTCGACAATTCAACCTAAGGTAACAAAACTAAGACCCGAAAGATATTAACCCTAAACAATTAATTTACAAAATTACTTGTTCAGATTTTCTTCTCCCTAACATGGTACAACCATCTTAGTTACTACTTACTTATGAACTTACTAATTACAAATCAATAAAAACATCTAGCGTTATGTTTACAAATCAATTAGACAACCGAGCTCTTAGTTGAATGTTCAACTTGAAAACAATTAAAACAAGAAGAGTAGGAGAAACAAAAATATTATAAATTGATGAAACAAATAAGAACAAGACCTCACAAGTGTTGAAACATCCAATTTAAACTCACCCTAAGCCAAGATAAGAGAGTTAGCCGCGCAGGGCCATTGAGCACCGAAAATGTAAAATATGAAATTCAGCGTGGAGTCCAAGATCTCCTTGTGAAAACCCTAGAGTTCCTATTTATAGAGCTAACTCTAACTAATTATCCCACAAATCCCTTACAAAATCTTCTAATAATCCCACAAGATATCTTCTATTGTATGTCTCTTTTTAGATTGCAGCTTATGTGCGTAAGTCTTGGGCAAGACGTATGCAACATAGGAATATCTTTTAGTTGAAACTTCAGAATCTGCACAACTTTTGGGCAAGACGCATGCAACATAAAAATATCTTCTCTTCAGAATCTGCAAAAATCTTGGGCAAGGCGTATGCAAATCAGAAATTATCTTTTAGTTGTTGATTTCAAGGGATTTTGAGGATCTTTCCTTATCTGCAAGGCAAACTAAAGATTAAACAAGTATCAAATCCTAACATGATATTTACCAAATAAAGAATCAATCTAAGAATATATCACATTTTCAATTTGATTTGAAGATTGAGAGAGAATCCAAAATCTATGATATTTTGGGGGAAATCTTTAGATATAATATTCAAATATAGATAAAATACCCCCTAAAAGTCTGCCTAAAATCAGACTTATCAAATGAATAAAAATTTATTATAAAAAAATGTCACCCAAATTTAAATACAAAATAAAATTTTGATATTTATTAATTGATATTTTAAGAGAGAGAAAATAATACAATCTAACGAAAATAAAATAAAATAAAAAGACCAACGCGGGGCAAACTGATCTGATCACGGGTCGAGTCTAGGAAGCACAGACATTGACAAAATGCGGGACACAACACGGCATATATATATATAATATTATATTATAATTTCAAGAAGAGACAAAATAGAAATAATCAGAAATTCATAAATACTGATAAAAACTTCAAAAATTGCAAATTGTATCATATATATGTTCGTACTCCATATTTAAAAAATCATAAATGGAGTATTATTTCTATGCATAACCAAAATATGTACTAGAA
The DNA here is from genome assembly GCA_003254925.1 of Chamaecrista fasciculata. Classification (NCBI taxonomy): domain Eukaryota; kingdom Viridiplantae; phylum Streptophyta; class Magnoliopsida; order Fabales; family Fabaceae; genus Chamaecrista; species Chamaecrista fasciculata. The sequence continues at coordinate 40,652 of QANZ01008445.1, forward strand.
TCTAATAGGCATATCTAAGTAAACAAATAGAATATTTCCCGAAGAATCTAGCTGAAAAGTCATCTAAAAAACAATTTCTTTATATCCTCCACTATTGTTAGTTGTTGCCTTCATCAGTAAATATAACCCCTCCAACTCTGGTTCACTAAACAACGATAAGTAATAATGAACGACGATGACCAATAGTACACGACAATGAACGACGATGAATGATGGTGAATGACGATGAACAATGATGAACAACGGATGAACGACGATGAACAACGGTGAACCACGGTGAGCAAAAGCTGTCGAGATAGTTTTGTCGAAAACGATATGAGAAAACTCAAAATTGCTTTTCTAGGTTAAAAAATTTATATTTAAAGGGAAGTTGTGTCCAAGCAGTGTCGAGCCGTGTTCGAGCTGCTAGAAGCCGCTAAACTATCCAGACACATCGAAACACGTGTCGAACACGCCGACACACCATTGAAATGGCATGTCCGTGCTTCCTAAGGCCAGGTTCATTAAAATACGGTCAAGCTTTATAATATAATAGTGTAAATATACATTTTATAATAATATAACATATATTATATTTTGAAAACATAAAAATTAAAAATATATATATTATTCGAGCGGGGTTTGAAAAGATGCCTGAGCCCAGCTCGGATAATGTTCGGGCCCTTTTTTGTTCAGGCTTAAATTTTCAAGCTCATATTATATTTTTGTCGAATCGGGTGGGCTTTGAGGCCCACGATCATGTTTGAGCCAGAATCCAAAAAATCGTATTCCACAACCGCCTATAAATAAAGGAGAAAACTTACTATTTGGTTTCTAAATTTATTCGGAGCCAACTAATCAGTCTGTAAAATAATCAAAATGCACTACACGGTCCTTAAATTATTGCAATTGCCAATGGTTTGGTCCTTCGATCAAATTTAAGGATTAAAAACTATAAATTTAATATAAATTTAGAGACTAAATAATATAAATTTAATAAAAATTCAAGAATAAAAATGTATAAAGCTAGTTCAAATAATATTAATTTTGGTATAAATTGAGGGATCAAAATATATAAAATTAGTTTAAATTTAAGGACTATATAATATTAATTTAGTACAACTTAAAAAAAATTATAAAATTAATTTAAATTTAAGAATAAAATAATTAATAATTAAAATATTTTAGAGATTAAATCGATTGTTTGAAAACTAATTAATTGACTCTCTATGCATTAAGGCACCAAATACTCAATTTTCTTAAGTATAAATAAAGTATAAATCCAATAAAGCGTGCTCCTCTAAATTCTACTAATACCGCCTCCGTGGAAGAGAAGCCTCTATCAAAGCGCGGGAAACACAAACCCCAACTTCTCAACAGAAGAAGATGATGACGATTTCTTCTTCCAAGGTATGTCTTTCTCCAAATTTCATCGCATTTTTTCGTCTTCTCCATCTTCCTTCCTTCTTTCCCTTAAGCCCTCATTTTCGATTCTTATGTTCATCGCCATTCCCCAAACCCCAATCAATGGCATTCACGATGCTGTAAGTTGCTTCATTTAATCGCTTACTTCACATGCGCCCCCCTACCCTCCATATTCATATTATGCTACATTTTAGAACCGATTGTAACAATGAAACACTATTTCACTCTGTTCACTGATCTGGGGATAGAAAATTAGGTCACTTTAAAATCTTGCCTAAATGGGTCTGGAACGTAAACTTTTTTTAGGGTTACGTTCAGTTTCTTTCTTCTTTCACCTTCTGAATTTCATTTTCAGCCACTCTGTCTCTGACTCTTTGTTTGGTTTTTTCCTTTCAGTGATTAGCCACTCGTTCCTTCACACCAGCTCTCAATTTAGTTCAGTGATTATTCACAGTCTCAGCAGCTCTACACATCGCCTCAAGCCCTCTACGGTATGATTTTGTGTTTTGTGATACTGATGGAGTGGGTGAGGCTACCAGAGTATCATGGTTGAGAATTGAGAATTTAAGGCTCATTGTTATTGTTAATTTTTCATATGAATATGATATATCAACTGTGAAGGAATGGAATGGAGTCAACTGTGTATTTGTTTAACCCATAGGCAGTTAATCACGTTTCAGTTCAAGAGAGGTACTTGTGCGATTTTCTGTAATATCAGTGATGTCATACTTTCATTTGTTCTGCATCATTAATACATTATGATATTGAAACTGTTTTCTCCTTATGGAAAAATTAAACAGTAATAATCATTGATGTATAACTGATGCAAAATTGTATTTGTTCAATGTATTATGCATGTTGGAGAGTGTGGAAGCTTTGCTCCAAACATCATTTTGATGAACAACTATGTTGGAGACAACCTATACTTCTTAAGCTATTGGGGATCCTGTAGGCTGTGGCTGTACTAGAAAAACATTGCTATTACTTAAATTATGCATTTTGCATGGGGTCTTATATTAACTTTTACTGAATGTCTCTATCTTCGTTCAAATGAGTTTATGGTAACGAAGGTTTTGCTGTCTTGATCAATTTTTAATCCTTAACAAATTAGTTTGTACTGTAGAAAAGAGTTTTTATTATACTCATGGCCTCATCCAGTCATCCTCATGTTAGAAGTATAACTCTTTGATTTTGGTGTTCATTTTGTCAAACTTTGGGTTCAAAAACAGGTTAGAGTAGGAAACTAGAAATAGATGTGAAGTTTAATTTCCATAAAAAATTAATCATCAAAGCCGGAAGTGTGCTTTAAAACTGCATATTTGTTTTGCAGTGTAGAAATGGATGTCAATATTCCGCATCCTTTTATGCAAGGCACTGAAAGTGCATCCATTGGGTCAAATGCTTCTTCAGTTCCTAGTCAATTGCCTAGAAAGAGGTTGGCAATTTCTGCTGACATGGGTATGGGTGAAGATGTAAAACCAAGATCTAGAGAAACCTTTCAGAAGTCCATTCGAGACACAATGGTTATGGCAATCATTGAGCATGACCTTCCCTTTTCGTTTTGTGAATATGAAGGAGTTAGAGAAATAATGAAGTATCTCAATCCAGATGTTGAGTTTGTTTCTAGAAATACTATTGTTGGTGACATGCGGACACTGTATATGTCTAAAAAGGAAAGTTTGAAGCAAGAGTTAGCTAACATTCCTAGTAGGATTTGTCTCACATATAATGTTTGGACAGCTAGCACTACTGAAGATTATATCTTTCTAACTGCACATTATGTTGATTCAACTTTTACCTTGTGCAATAAAATTCTTGGTTTTAGTGAAATGCCTCTTCCACTATCCGAGTATGAAACATCTAGAAAAGTAATTGATGTCTTAAAAGACTGGGGAATAGAGAAAAGAATTTTCTCAATTACTTTGGACAATGCATCTGGCAATATTGGCATGCAAGATATGTTGAAGGAGCAACTTTGTATTCAGAATAATTTGTTATGCAATGGCGAGTTTTTCCATGTTCCGTGTTTTGCCAATATTTTGAATTTAATCGTCCAGGAAGGTTTGGAAGTGGCTAATGATGTTTTGCTCAAAATTAGACAGAGTGTCGTACATGTGAAGTGGTTAGAGGCAACAATGAAAAAGTTTGAAGAGTGTGTGAAAAATCTCCAAATTGAAGGGGGTGTTCATTTGCACGTGGACGAACCCAGTAGATGGAATTCGTCTTTTACAATGCTTGAAAGTGCATTGAAGTATAAAAGTGCTTTTTCTAGCTTTCAAGAAAAAGATGAAAATTATACATATTGTCCATCTAGTCTTGAATGGGAGAGAGGAGAAAAAATGTTGGAATTTCTTAGGCCATTTAATGATGTTACCAATTTGATCTCTGGTTCCACTCCTCCAACCTCAAACATGTATTTCACAGAAGTTTGGTATATTGAGTGCAAGTTGATTGAGAATGCTAATAATGAAGATGACACTATAAGGGATTTGGCAATTAGGATGAAGATGAAATTTGATGAGTATTGGAGTAAATATAGTGTTGTGTTTGCACTTGGAGCGGTTCTCGACCCGCGATTGAAGTTTACACTCTTGGAATATTGTTACAATAAAGTTGATCCAACTACTTGCCAATTGAAGTTAGAGGTTGTGAGAAGAAAGCTGTTTCAACTCTATGATGCATATGTCTCTTCTGCTTCTTCAAGTTTGAGTCAAACTAAATCACCAAATATTTCAAGCCCTCGTGAACTAGCATTTAGCGGAAGTGGAAGAGGAAAAAGATTGTCATCTTTTATGGTAATTTTTACAGTTTGTTTAATTTGTTTGTTTCATTTCTTTATTTTATTTACAAATTTATAACCATAAAACTAATTCTTTTTGTTCTCTTTGTGCATTTGTAATATTGTGAAGGCCCTTCAGGAGATTGAAAATCAAATTGCTGTTTCTACTACAGCAAGAAAATCCCAATTGGAATTATACTTGGATGAACCGAAGCTTGATATTAGTTCCTTTGAAGATTGGGATGTCTTGCAATATTGGGAAGCCAATAGAATTAGATTTCCAGATTTGTCCCTTATGGCATTTGATATATTAAGCATTCCAATGACTACAGCAGGTTCAAAATCAGCCTTTAATATTGGTTTTCAATCCTTAAACAAGTACCGGACTTGTCGTCTCTCAGCACAGGAGCGAGTTTTAATCTGCACCCGAAATTGGTTACTTGGTTTTAATCCTAAAGGTAATATATAATTTTGGAATTGGATTTATTAACTTTTAATCTTTTTTATATTGGGCTGATTTCCTTTCTTATTTTGCTTTAAAGACGAAGAACTTGATGAAGATGAACTTGATGAAGATGAAGATGATGATGTTGAGGATGACGTTGATTGATGAATTAGAGATCAAATATTGATGTTGAAGTTTAATTGTTATTTTGTTGTTTGTTAAATTTATGATCTCTGGAATTGTTTGTTGAATGCCTGATGTGGGATTCTATTTTGGAATGTCAAAAGCAGTTGTGTTTTGATGTGGTCCTATTTAGGAAAAAATAATTATTTGTTCTCTATAGTTTATTTTTTTTAAAAATTGATCCCTATTGTTTAATAACAATTAAGAATTTAGACTGATTAAACTAATTGATATTGATGTGTAATATGAGTTGGATCATATGGATAATTTATTGAATGTTTGTGGTACTTCATTTGTAGGTTCGAACTCTGTAATGACTTCTCTTCACACAGATTTCAGTGTTCTCCAAATTTATTAAGTTATTTTAAGATATTACGAACATCATGATTCAAGGTGGTGAGTTAAAATGTAAAAGTTAAGGGATGCCCTACAATGTCACTTGTATTAATGCAACAAATGATGTGCCAAGATTTTAATCATTCAAATAATTTTTTGACAAAAAGTAAATGGAATGACGATTTCATTGATTTGTTGAACCAGTTGACAAAATTTTTAATATAAAAATATTATTTAAAATATAGTAAAATTTAGGTAATCAATATTCAAAAGTAAAACATAACCCACAATATTATAAGAATAATAATTTGTATAAAAAATTGTTTTGGTACATATACTAGAATATTTTTGAAACTAATAAGACTGATTATCAAAACTAACATAACTGTCAGGAAGATAGTCAAGAAGTTGTCTCATATTATGAAATAAAAACCCAAAGACAATAAAACAGGATCCAAAGGCTTAGTGACTATAAAGTAGGTCATTATATATCAGTCCACTATTAGTGACTATAATTAATAATAATGGTAGGACTAAAATTTGATTGATGTCTACAACATTTGTTTATTGTATCGTTCAAAGGTTTGTATTATTTTAAAGATTTAAAATGCTTTATTGATATAATGATATCTACATAATTGATAAATGAATCAGCATATATAAAATTTTGACTTCGTTAAAAAAAAGTCAAAGGTCATTTTGTTTTAAATATATGTCTTAATGTTCATTTTGGTCCTTTATATTTCAAAATATTCAAATTAGTCCTAAATATTGATAAAATGTTTTATTTTGGTCCCAAACTATTAAATTTGGTCATATTTATCTTGTTACTCATTTTAAGTTCAAAGGACTTGTTAAGAGTAACTCGTAACTTTGAATTCGTTGCATTCGAATTTAAAACGAGCGATCTACTATTTAGACCAATTTGACTTCGTTTGCTGATGACTCTAATTGGATGGAAAAAGTACTTTTTGAGAACAATATATAGTTCTGAATTGGTCATATTCGAACTTAAAACGAGAGAAATATAACCAGATTCAATAGTTTGAGACCAAAATGAAACATTTTGCCAACATTTAAGATCAATTGAAACATTTTAAAACATAAAGGACCAAAATAAACATCTAAAAAAAACCCTTTAAACCAAAAAAATCCGGTGTAAATTCCTATTTCTTCTACAAATTCTGTTTAAAAACTCACTATCATGTAGTTTCAATACTTTGAAATATTTAAAGAAGTAGTAGGTTCTCTCTAAAAAAAAAAAAAAAGAAAGTGAAACATAGACATGGACGGACCAGATGAGAGAAGAGCAAATTGATGGATGTGATGCCCAAAGCCCCAATGTATAAATAAACCCAATAATAAATAAATTATACGCATAATTCTTCTGCAAAAAGAAGCCTCTATCAAAGCGCGGGAAAAAATATATCCCATCTTCTCAATACAAGGTACGTCTTCCCCAAATTTCATCTTCCTTCCCTCTTTCCCTTACATTTCCATTTCGCAAACAAACCCTAATTATTGCCATCATCCACCATGCTCTTGCTTCGTTTAATCTGATTGTAAAGATGAAACACTATTCCACTGCTATTTCACTCTGTTCACTGCTCTCGGGATACAAAATTAGCTCAGTTTAAAATCTTGCCTAAATATGAGGGAAATGGATCTTCTACATTTTCTTTCTCTACGCTTCTTGGTAGAATATGAGAAAGAAAAGAAACAAAACAGTAGAGAAAAGAAAGTGTAGATTCTATATATTCTTATTTTATACACCATATTTTCTTTCTCTTCTTCTTCTTTTCTCTCTCTAACTCCACAAGAAATAGAGAAAGAAATGAAGAGGATCCAATCTTGGATATGAGTAAGCCTGTTTATATTGATATACTTCGTAAACTTTCTTTGGATTAAGTTCAGTTTTCTTCTACTTTCTCCTTCTGACTTTCATTTTCAGCTACTCTGCCTCTGACTCTTTGTTTGGTGTTTGCCTCTCCAGTGAGATTAGCCACTCGTTCCTTCAAAGCAGCTCTACACATTGCCTCTAACCCTCTACGGTATGATTTTGTGTTGTGTGATACTGATACAGTGAGTGAGGCTACCACAGTACCATGGTTCAGAATTAAAAAATTTTAGGCTCTTTTTCATTATTAATTTTTTTATATGAATATGATATATGAACTGTGATGGAATGGAATGGAGTCAACTGTGTATTTGTCTATCCTAATCCCATAGTCAATTAATCACGTTTCAGTTCATAAGAGGTACTTGTGTTGTTTTCTGTAATATCAGTGATGTCATACTTTGATTTGTTCTGACTTCTGCGTCATTATGATATTGAAACTGTTTTCTACTTATGGAAAAAATAAACAGTAATAATCCTTGATGGATTTATGATGCAAAATTGTATTTGTTCAATGTATTATGTATGTTGGAGAGTGTGGTTGTATAAGAAAAGGATTGCTTTTACTTGAATTATGCAATTGTGCATGGGATCTTATATTAACTTCTGCTTAATGTCTCTATCTTTGTTCAAATGAGTTTATGGTAACGAAGATTTTGGTGTCTCGATCAATTTTTAATCCTTAACTAATTAGTTTGTACTGTAGAAAAGGATTTATATTATCCTCATGGCCTCATCTTGTCATCCTCATATTAGAAGTATGAATCTTTGATTTTGGTGTTCATTTTGTCAAACTTTGGGTGCAAAAACAGGTTAGAGTAGAAAAATAGAAATAGATGTGATGTTTAATTTCCATCTAACATTAAACATCAAAGTCAGAAATGTGCTTTAAAACTGCATATTTATTTTGTAGTGTAGAAATGGATGTCAATCCTCCGCATCCTCCTTTGCAAGGCACTGAAAGTGCAACCATTGAGTTCAATGCTTCTTCAATTCCTAGTCAATTGCCTAGAAAGAGGTTGGCAATTTCTACTGATATGGGTATGGATGAAGATGGAAAACCAAGATCTAGAGAAACCTTTACCATTCGAGAAAAATTGGTTATGGAAATCATTGAGAATGACCGTCCCTATTCGTTTTGTGAATATGAAGGAGTTATAGAAAGGTTCAAGTATCTCAATCCAGATGTTGACTTTGTTTCTAGAAATACTATTGTTGGTGACATGCGGGCAGTGTATATGTCTAAAAAGGAAAGTTTGAAGGAAGAGTTAGCTAACATTCCTAGTAGGATTTGTCTCACATATAATGTTTGGACAGCTTGCACTACTGAAGATTATATTTGTCTAACTGCGCATTATGTTGATTCAACTTTTACCTTGTGCAATATAATTCTTGGTTTTAGTAATATGCCTCCTCCACAGTCAGAGTATGAATCATCTAGAAAAGTGATTGATATTTTAAAAGATTGGGGTATAGAGAAAAGAATTTTCTCAATTACTTTGGACAATGCATCTGGCAATATTGGCATGCAAGATATGTTGAAGGAGCAACTTTGTATTCAAAATAATTTGTTATGCAATGGTCAGTTTTTCCATGTCCCCTGTTTTGCCAATATTTTGAATTTAATCGTCCAGGAAGGTTTGGAAGTGGCTAATGATGTTTTGCTCAAAATTAGAGAGAGTGTTGTATATGTGAAGTCGTTAGAGGTAAGAATGAAAAAGTTTGAAGAGTGTGTGAAAAATCTCCACATTGAAGGGGGTGTTCATTTGCACTTGGATGAACCCAATAGATGGAATTCGTCTTTTACTATGCTTAAAAGTGCATTGGAGTATAAAAGTGCTTTTGCTAGCTTTCAAGAAGAAGATGAAAATTATACATATTGTCCATCTAGTCATGAATGGGAGACAGGAGAAAAAATGTTGGAATTTCTTAGGCCATTTAATGATGTTACCAATTTGATCTCTTGTTCCACTCCTTCAACCTCAAACATATATTTCACAGAAGTTTGGTGTATTGAGTGCGAGTTGATTCAGAATTCAAATAATGAAGATGACACTATAAGGGATATGGCCATTAGGATGAAGATGAAATTTGATGAGTATTGGGATAAACATAGTGTTGTGTTTGCACTTGGAGCGGTTCTCGACCCGGAATTCAAGTTTACATCATTGGAATATTGTTACAATAATGTTGATCCTAGTACTTGCCAATTGAAGTTAGAGGTTGTGAGAAGAAAGTTGTTTCAACTCTATGATGCATATGTCTCTGCTGCTTCTTCAAGTTCGAGTCAAACTAAATCACCAACTATGGTAAGTTTTACATTTGTATAATCTTTTTAGGGTAAATTACACTTTGGTACCCTGTGGTTTGACCCTATTTCACTTTGGTATCTTGTAGTTTGGAACCTGACACTTTGGTACCCTGTGATATTTTTCCATTAACACTTTGGTACGCTTTGGAGCTATTTTGCAATTTTAACCTTACCAAATTTTGAAAAAAATTACATATTGAACTCAAAAAATTTTCAAAAAATTAAAAATAGGTCCCTAGATTCATATTATCTAGGGACTAAAATGAAAACTTTAAAAAATATTTGTGGTCAATATGTAATTTTTGCAAAATTTGTTATGGTTAAAATTACAAAATAACCCCAAAAGGTACCAAAGTGTTAATGGAGAATACCACGGGGTACCAAAGTGTCAGGTTTCAAACCACAGGGTACCAAAGTATAATTTACCCATTTTTTTATTCGTTTCTTTATTTTATTTACAAATTTATAACCATAAAACTAATTAAATTTGTTCTTTTGTGCATTTGTAATATTGAGAAGGCCCTTCAGGATATTGAAAATCAAATTGCTGTTTCTGCTACAGCGGGAAAATCCCAATTGGAATTATACTTGGATGAACCGAAGCTTGATAATTGTTCCTCTGAAGATCATGTCTTGCAATATTGGGAAGCCAATAGAACTAGATTTCCAGATTTGTCCCTTATGGCAATTGATATATTAAGCATTCCAATGACTACGGTGGGTTTAAAATCAGTCTTTAATATTGGTTTTCAATCCTTATACAGGTACCGGAATTGTCGTCTCTCGGAAGAGGAGCGAGTTTTAATTTGCTCCCGAAATTGGTTAATTGGTTTTAAACGTGAAGGTATTATACAATTTTGGATTTTGATTTATTAACTTTTGATTCTTTTCCTTTTTTTGATATTGAGCTGATTTCCTTACTTATTTTGCTTTAAAGGTGAACATGCACCACATTCACTAGTTACAGATGATGAAGATGAAGATGAAGATGATGAAGATGATGAAGATGAAGATGAAGATGAAGATGAAGATGAAGATGAAGATGATGATGAAAATGAAGATGAAGATGATGATGAAGATGAAGATGATGAAGAAGATGAAGATTATGAAGATGATGAAGATGAAGATGAAGATGATTAGTAAAGAATGTCTGATTATCTAGAACTGTTTGTTGAATGGCTGATGTGCGACATTATTTTGGGAGGTCAAATGTAGTTGTGTTTTGATGTGGTATTAATGCCAATGCTCTAAGAAATTAAGAATGTCATTAATGATTTGTAAATATTAAAAAAAATGATCGAGAACGTTTATTTTCTAAGCTTGTAGCTAACAGTTTTACCACAATGATATTTCTCACATTAATGATATTTCTCACATTATGATTCAAAGTGAGTTAAAATGTGGAGTAAAAGTTAAGGGATGCCCTACAATGTCACTTGTATTAATGCAACAAGTGATGTGCCAGGATTTTAATCATTCACATAATTTAACAAAACAAAAATTAATGGAATGATGATTTGTTCAACCAGTTACAAAATTTTTAATATTAAAAAATTATTTAAAATACTAAAAAGTTCAGGTGATATATATTCAACAGTAAAACATAGTCCATAATCTTATAAAAATTATAAATTAGTTAGTATTGTATCTAATTTTAATAAAATTGATATACAACTATATATTACATAAACATCATATGCACAATAAAAAAAACCCAAATGTATTTTCTTTTCATTTTTCACGATTCAGCCTTACGATACTCGAAAAATTGTGAAAAACACCGAGATTTATAGTGAGAAGATTTTAAAGTGTTTTATCGTTTGAATCGTGAAAAATAAAGAGGAAAATGAACATTTCAAAGCTTTGTATTATTTTAAGGGTAATCATACAAGAAATTCTATTGTTTGGACTAATCAAAATATGTTTCTTTCTCTCTTTTTTTTTTTTTTTTTTTTTTTTT